>CM074442.1:826647-929147 GCA_037101425.1 Elopichthys bambusa | reverse complement strand
TATTTGCACTATTTTTGCCCAGCAAGAAAATAAACTGTTTGACCCCGTACCGGGGCATGTTGTCACACTTTATGGGGCTTTATTGACACTGATTTTAGAATTTCTTGTGTTAAAGTAAAATAAATGTTAACTGAAACTATTTATTTATTTAACACTTATTTTTCTCATTTTCATTTAGTTTAACTTGAACTAAAATAACTAAAACTAAAATAAAAATCAATAAAAACTCAACAGACATATTTTGAAGAAAACAAAACAAAAAACGTTTGAAATTATTAGAACTAAAATGGATAATATAAAAAGCAATTTAAAATGTTAATAAAAAATTAAAGTATTTTAGTCTTAATAAAAAATATTAAAGCTATGTATACAATTAAAAAAACTAATAATAAAATTACTAAAACTTTAACTGATTAATATGAAAATATTAAAAAACAATATTATGTATTATATTTCATTAAAAAAAATTAATAAAAACTATAATAGTATTTCAGTCATACTAAATTAATACAGGATATTAATACAGACATTTAAAAAAGTATAACATTTTAAACATAATTTAAAATATCAAAACAAAAATGTGTAAATATTATATTTGTGTGTATTATATTACAGTGTCTCAGTAATGCTAAAACAACTCCTGACTTGATGAAAACTAATTAAAATGACACGAACACACACAAAATGACTAATACATGAACTAAAATGAAAATAAAAAAGGTCCCACTTTATTTTAGGTGTCTTTATACTGTAAATGAATCATTCGATACAATGCACTTATTGTGTACATACATGTTTTTACACACGTATGTACATGTTATATTTAAAAAAAACACCTGTATGTAATTACACTGTTGACCCACCCTTAAACTCCCCCATACCACCAAACCTGACCGTTTAAACACCTAAAGTGTGACCAATAAAAACATTTAACTATAATGCATGTAAATGAGTGAGTTGTGGAGTTTGTGCTGAACATCATCATCTCTCATGTCAGCCATTATTTGTTCATCAGTCTCGGTGTTTTCATCTTTTGAGTGTGTTTGTTGGTCTCTGCCCAGACGTGCCGTCATTGCAGGCGATGACATCATGCAGTCTGGGGGAGTCTCGGGCGTCTCGTCCCGCTCGCCGTCTCCAGACCTCCTGGGTTCAGGACGCACAATCACGGGACAAAAGACACCTGAAGCGCTGCTGTACCGCGGTAAGGCGAGGACGGGCCCTTCATCAGCGGGGGGTCAGAGAGCGACACTCGTGTGTGAAGAAGCCTGCGGGGTCAAAGTGCACAACAGGACAGTGCAGGAATGTCACAGAAGATGATTAGAAGTGACGTGTGAAAACTGATCCAGGGTTACTGTGGTTCACTAAAATTAAATTCCTATTATACGTTACTAAAGTTCCATAAATAAGTGCTTGAGTTTCATTTCTTTTATTTCTATTCATTTTCCATTCTAATGTATTTCATTTCTATTCATTTCTTTTGATAAAAATGAAATTTACTCTCTCTCCCTCTATATATATTTACATATATATACTGTATATATACACACACGGTTTTTTATTGTCGACAAAAACTGACATATACATATATATATATATATTTATTTTTTTTTCAGTATATAGGGCTATATAGAGATATTACAAAACCTGACTTGATGAAAATTAAATATATATATATATATATACACATTCATACACATGTTTTTAATTGTCAACAAAATAAACTTTGACATTTTATATATATATATTTTTTTTTTTTTCAGTATATAGGGCTATATAGAGATATTACAAAACCTGACCTAATAAAAATGAAATATATATATATATATACATTCATACACATGATTTTAATTGTCAACAAAATAAACTTTGACATTTTATATATATATATTTTTTTTTTTTCAGTATATAGGGCTATATAGAGATATTACAAAACCTGACCTAATAAAAATGAAATATATATATATATATATACACATTCATATACATGATTTTAATTGTCAACAAAATTACTAAAACTGACATTTTATATATATATATTTTATTTATTTATTTATTTATTTTCAGTATGTAGGGCTATATAGAGATATTACAAAACCTGACCTAATAAAAATGAAATATAAATATATATATATACACATTCATACACATGATTTTAATTGTCAACAAAATAAACTTTGACATTTTATATATATATATATATTTTTTTTTTTCAGTATATAGGGATATATAGAGATATTACAAAACCTGACTTGATGAAAATTAAATATATACACATTCATACACGTTTTTAATTGTCAACAAAATAAACTTTGACATTTTATATATATATATATATATATTTGTTTTTCAGTATGTAGGGCTATATAGATATTACAAAACCTGACTTGATGAAAATTAAATATATACACATTCATACACGTTTTTAATTGTCAACAAAATAAACTTTGACATTTTATATATATATATATATATATATATTTGTTTTTCAGTATGTAGGGCTATATAGAGATATTACAAAACCTGACCTAATAAAAATGAAATATAAATATATATATATATATATATATATACATTCATACACATGATTTTAATTGTCAACAAAATAAACTTTGACATTTTATATATATATATTTGTTTTTCAGTATGTAGGTCTATATAGATATTACAAAACCTGACCTAATAAAAATGAAATATAAATATATATATATATATATATATATATATACATTCATACACATGATTTTAATTGTCAACAAAATAAACTTTGACATTTTATATATATATATATATATATATATATATATTTGTTTTTCAGTATGTAGGTCTATATAGATATTACAAAACCTGACCTAATAAAAATGAAATATAAATATATATATATATACATTCATACACATGATTTTAATTGTCAACAAAATAAACTTTGACATTTTATATATATATATATATATAAAAAAATTCTCCAGTATGTAGGGCTATATAGAGATATTACAAAACCTGACCTAATAAAAATGAATAAATCTATATAGACATTTTTTTTTAAAAAAAAAAAAAGCTAATAAAAATGAGAAATACAACAAAATAACAAACAAATAAATATATATTAAAAAAACTAATATAAAATTTAATAAAACTATAATGTCATATAAATATTAATACAAACTATAATGCCGTCTAATAAAATACCACTGCGCTCATCTGTGTGAACTGTAATCTGGTGTTTTGCTCTGTCCCAGATTTCTGCTGTGGGAGTTTCGTCTCGTCATTATGCTCGTAAAAGGCAGTTTTTGGTTTTGCCTGTTTTTGTTAATGATGTAATAATCTGAGAGTGATGCTGATCTAGAGCTGTGAAACAGAGAGATGACCTGCTGAGAGTGAACCACATGACACATCCCCAAACAAAGAGGTTTGCAGGGATGACTTTACTGGGCTGGAACTTACACACACACACACACACACACACACAGTGTGTTTGTGAACAGTCAAGGCTGAATGTCATTCATGTGTAAATGAGAACAGAGGGCTTCACAGCGGGACGGGTGGATGATGTCATGCTCAGGCGCAGGTGCTCAGAGGTCTTCAGAAGCGCGGGGTCAGCGTGTTTGTGTTAGCGTTTGAATAGAGCAGATTATCAGCGCAGGTTAGAGGTGACGGAGCCCTGCGGAGCCGAGCGGGTCTCTGGTGCACAGGTGTCAGTGTGTGGGAATGAGCTTCACCCGTCCAGCAGAACATTAACAAACTATTACTTACATTGATGCACAATTACTGACTCAAAGACAAACATTCACACCTGCTCTTCTTTTTTGAAATATACATCGTTTTCACAGTTATCCTGTTCAGAGTTATCTGCTATTTAATGATGTTCTCAAAACATTCACACAAACGTTTTATTTGTACATCATTCATGGATTTTTTATTAAATGTTACTTCAGAGAACATTCAGATATAACATTGACATAGTTGCAGAATGATCTTCTTAAACATTTTAAAATTCAGAAATAATGTTTTCATAGCTTAATGTTATTATATGAGTGAAGAAGTGTTCAGGTCATAGAATGAAACTAAATTTTGCATTAAAAAGTGGTATGAAAAAAATCTTAATGATAACAAAAATAAAAAAAATAGGCATCATTTTCTTTATGCAAAAAAAAATAATTTTAATTTTAATAATTCACTCAAAATAGACCTGAACATTTTAGAGTGCTGTTATTTTTACATTTTAATTTATGTAAAGTAACCTGTAAACATCTCATTTACAAGAGTTTGATTTCTCATTATCGTTATTAACAAAAAAAAGTTCAAGATTACTCCAAGTTATAGCTTAAACTCCCAGGGACGATTTTTACGTCATTTTATTCCCAAAATATTATTCTATTATCATTTATACACTATTATTAATATTTTGAATTTTGAATTGAAATGTTAGTTTTAGAAATTGTCATTTATATTAGTTTTTTTTATAAAGCTTTATAAGTTTTAGTAATTTTAGTACTAATTTTTTTTTTTGTAGTATAATTTATATTTTATTTTATTTCAGCTTTATTACAATAATAATAATAAAAAGAAGTGAATAGCTTTATTTGTAGCTTTAGTTAACCTTAACAACGGGTTATTCACACACACACACAAACAGAGTTAAAAGAACAAAAATTGATCCAAAAGTAAGTTTTCTGATTCGAAGCTCTTCGGAGTAAACCAGCTCTGCTCACGGTCTCCAGGTGCATCTATTGAGTGTTTGGGGAGATGAGGGGATATAGTCTGTTTATGATTTAGTCTCTTTCTCTCCGGTCATATTTGCCTGTTGCACATAAATCAATACTGCTGCTTTCATCTGCCTCCTTAGGATGCTTCAAACACACACACACACACACACAGGTAGCCGGAGGTCCAGCTAGAAGAGAGGATCAAGGCATTAATCTCTCTCGTGTCTCACATGATTTAGTTTCTCGAATGATTTCTGTTCTGTGATGGAATATGTCAGAATGCCATTAGTGGCCACACATGTAATATTAATATGTGTCAGAGGTTGAAGCACTCTTGCTGTTATGATGGACGTGTTCATGCAGTACAAAGTCAGCAAGACATTCTTTAGAAAATAATGCGAGCCGACCGCTGACACTGCCCGAGGCCTCCGATAAAATCCCTCAAAACAAAAGACGAAGCCTCGTTCAGATCAAACGAGCATCAGCTATTGATCCAGGACAACAGGACGGAGCTGATTGTGTTGGCGCGGGTGAGCAGATCTGAAGGTGCGAGTCCCACACCAGCGTGTGCCGAGATGCTGGAGCTGTTCTTCTTCTTTCGGTTCTGAACATCAGAGGTGATGGCGGCAGTGCCACGCTGGCTTCAGACGAGAGACGCCAGCAGAGATGCTTCTGAACATCCACTGAATGAAAAACTCGCCGCCCTGAAGCCAGGGTCATGTGGCTGGTGGCCGGGGTGTTGCTATGCATTTGCTAAGGTGTTTTGAGCGGTGTTCATTTTGACAGCAAATTTTGATTTCATTTCAGTCGTCTGAATTGTTTTAGTCTAGTTTTAGTTGAATAAATATCATGAGATTGTAGCCGACTAAATCTACAGTAGAATTATGTGGATGCTTTGGTGTTTTGTCTGGTTACTAGGGCATTGCTATGTGGTTGCTAAGGTGTTTTGGGGATCACTAGGGAATTGGTGTGGTGTTTTGACTGGTTACTAGGGTGTTGCTATGGTGTTTTTTATCTGGTTACTAGGGCGTTGCTATGTGATTGCTAAGGTGTTTTGGCCGATTACTAGGGAATTGGTGTGGTGTTTTGAGTGGTTACTAGGGTGTTGCTATGGTGTTTTGACTGGTTACTAGGGTGTTGCTATGGTGTTTTTTGTCTGGTTACTAGGGCGTTGCTATGTGGTTGCTAAGGTGTTTTGGGGATTACTAGGGAATTGGTGTGGTGTTTTGAGTGGTTACTAGGGTGTTGCTATGGTGTTTTGACTGGTTACTAGGGTGTTGCTATGGTGTTTTTTGTCTGGTTACTAGGGCGTTGCTATGTGGTTGCTAAGGTGTTTTGGGGATTACTAGGGAATTGGTGTGGTGTTTTGAGTGGTTACTAGGGTGTTGCTATGGTGTTTTGACTGGTTACTAGGGTGTTGCTATGGTGTTTTTTGTCTGGTTACTAGGGCGTTGCTATGTGGTTGCTAAGGTGTTTTGGGGATTACTAGGGAATTGGTGTGGTGTTTTGGGTGGTTACTAGGGTGTTGCTATGGTGTTTTTTGTCTGGTTACTAGGGCATTGCTATGGGATTGCTAAGGTGTTTTGGCCGATTACTAGGGAATTGGTGTGGTGTTTTGAGTGGTTACTAGGGTGTTGCTATGGTGTTTTGACTGGTTACTAGGGTGTTGCTATGTGGTTGCTAAGGTGTTTTGGGGATTACTAGGGAATTGGTGTGGTGTTTTGGGTGGTTACTAGGGTGTTGCTATGGTGTTTTTTGTCTGGTTACTAGGGCGTTGCTATGTGGTTGCTAAGGTGTTTGGGGTGATTACTAGAGAATTGCTGTGGTGTTTTAAGTGGTTACTAGGGCATTGCTATGATGTTTTGAGTGGTTACTAGGGCATGGCTATATGTTTGCTGTGATGTTTTGAGTGGTTACTAGGGCATTGCTATGATGTTTTGAGTGGTTACTAGGGCATTGCTGTGGATGCTTTTGTGTTTTGAGTGGTTACTAGGTCATTGCTATGATGTTTTGAGTGGTTACTAGGGCATTGCTATGATGTTTTGAGTGGTTACTAGGGCATGGCTATATGTTTGCTGTGATGGTTTGAGTGGTTACTAGGGCATGGCTATGATGTTTTGAGTGGTTACTAGGGCATGGCTATATGTTTGCTGTGATGTTTTGAGTGGTTACTAGGGCATTGCTATGATGTTTTGAGTGGTTACTAGGGCATTGCTGTGGATGCTTTTGTGTTTTGAGTGATTACTAAGGCATTGGTGTGGTGTTTTGAGTGGTTACTAGGGTGTTGCTATGCAGCTGCTATAGTGTTTCTGTTCTAGATGTTTTCTCCCTCTCTCGTGTGAACAGTGTTCGATCTTCTGGTCTCTAGATATGGCTTGAGTCTCTCCTTCAGCATAACTCATCATTAATGCTATGATCAGTTGCACTAGTGAAGGTTCACTTAGTAAACGCCACTAAATATTCTGAATTTGAGTGTGTTTGTGTGTGTAAGTTCCATTATTTGATTTTACAGGACTTCAAACGATTGTTCTAATTATGAACTTATTAACCTAGTGACTGAATTTGATGTTTTAGACCTGGCAGTGTGTTTCAGAGTTAATGAACAACATGCACAAATTGTGATTATCTGTCCAGATTTCCTATCAGCTTAATTTCTAATTGGTTCTAGGATTGACTGTGTTTTAAGAGCGTGTTGAACATGATCAGGCCTGAGGAGACGATGGACCTCTTCACTCCATTAATGAGGGAATCATGTGTTTGCACACTGATGCGCTTTGATGTTGGATTTACCCTCCATCAGCGCGTCTATTGATCGGCCGTTAGATAGTGCCGCTCACATCAAAGACTAGTTAACCGCGTCACCTCATCACCCAAGAATGAGGGTGAAACTCTGGTCAGCGCTAAAGACACACACACATAAACGCCTTCGTTTCTCAAATAATATTGACTTTGTGTGTGTTGTAAAGATGTACTGCTAATCATTGAGAAGACCAAGCATAACTTAAAAGGAAATAAAATGTGTATAACTGGAAAGAGAAATGCAGTGTCTGTTGTTTCTTCTAGACTGCAGTAAGACATCTAGATGTTTCAGAAGAGATCTCAACAATGTCTCAGATTTGCTCAAAATACCTCTAATCAAAAGTCAAATATTTCAATATTATCTGAGCTGCTCATTTTATAGCTCTATCCTCTACTGTAAAACAACTAACTAATGTTTAAAGTAACCTAAAAACATTCTTTATGTCAATTTCACTGGTTTTTCAGACAATATATATTTTAATATAACTAAATATACGGACTAATGCTGTCAAATCGATTAATAGCTATTAATTGCATCTAACATAAGTTTGTAAATATATGTGTGTGTATATATATATATATATACACACATATACAAACTTTTATGTTAAATACGATTAATCAATTTGACAGCACTCATTTTTATTTATTTCCAGTTAATAATTGTAGTGCTTCAACTTCAGACTTATTTCAGTCAACATTTCTTTGTAAGTTTTTCAACGAATAATTATGTTTTATTTAAATCTTTATTTCAATTAACAGAAATAGTTTTAGTTTTAGCTGATGACCCCGTTGTGTACAAGAAATTGCAGAAGAAACATTTGAGAAATAATGATTGATTTCACTGAACAATCCCTGTGTCCTTCTCTCGTGTTTAGGAAGGATGAGTGAACGGATCATAAGCTTTCTTTCACACATTAAGACCTTGAACCACCATGTGATTTTCCCAGTGAACTGACGTTCGGTCACACACACGCTTTACTGGAGCAGAGCAGGTGATGTCATGCCTCAAATCATTCTGTAATGTGGTTAAATGTTCAACTATCACCTCATGCTCCACATCATCCTGCCTGATACACATGTATTTCCCCTCCACACACAGATCTTCGGCTTGTGGTTGATGTCAAACTCAATTCAGCAGAAAAAAACCCTGTTCACTTCAGTCGCTCTTCTAAAGATTCATCAGATCTGAAATGCTGCAAGTAAGAAGTATTGTTCATTGTTAGTTCATGTTAAAGGGGACCTGTTATACCTCTTTCACAAGATGTAATATAAGTCTCTGGTGTCCCCAGAATGTGTGTGAAGTTTCAGCTCAAAATACCTCACAAATCATTTATTATAGCTTGTCAAATTTGCCCCTATTTTTGTGTGTGTCCCTTTAAATGCAAATGAGCTGCTGCTCCCGGCCCCCTTTCCAGAAGAGGGTGGAGCTTTAACAGCTCGCGCTTCGGTCGCTCAACAACAACAAAGCTGGAGAATCTCACGCAGCCGAAATGACAACGGTGTTCAGCCTTACATCGTTCAAACCGGAGTCGACACTGATGGAGAGACTCAGGAAGAAGTTACAACTTTTAGACGTTTCTGAATGGTTAAATTTATGGAGTTGCTGTGGAGTTGATTCAACTCATCCACTAGCATGTGCCGTCATGTTCATCTTTTGTGTTGAATTGACCCTCATTTGTGAAGCAGTCCGGCGTAAAATGGCGGCATGTCAACAACACTCGACTACAACAACTCTTCCTCTTCTCTAAAGCAGCCCAACATGGCCCCGCCCCCTTTGTTGTGTGTTCTCGGGGGCGGGGTTTATGTAAATTTTAGGGTTAGTGATGTCACCAAGCTACCAGCCATTTGTTGTAGTCCTTAAAAAAAAGAAATCCGTAAAAGAAAATATCTCTCTTCGCATTGAACTTTGAGTGTCGTAACTTTGCAGATGTTGTTTATGCTCAAACAGCAACATTACACACTAACTAAAGTTAAAAAAGTCAAATCATACTGTTACTGTTACTGTAACAAATGAAACTCTGTTTGTAAAGTGTTACCTATAAAATATATGGGATAAAAAGCAAGAAAACACAATTCATACCCAGTGCAAGGCCTAAAACCCATATGTCTGAAATTTGTATTTGAAAACAAGACAAAAATATGAATGAAGATCCTCATTTTATGCAGTGCATTCAACACTAGATCTGTTGATAAAACAGTGCAAACAATGTGATTTACAATTTGATACACTGAAAAAAATGTCAAAATTAACCGGTTTTATTCAAGTCAAAAATATTATGTAATGTTGCTGATAATAAAGTAATTGCAGGTTATGAGATTTTACAGTGTATTTTACATAATCAAATACTGTTGCGGTATCTGATAGTTGGCGGTTCACCGGGTTGGTTAACTCTGTCTGTCCGAGTTGTTGATGATCCGTCTGGCCAGAGTTGATTGACAATACTTTTGTTTTCCATGTATTAAAGAATCTGACATCATTTCTCAAACCAGTGACCCTTCCATAACGTCTGTCTGGACGAGTTTGCATGATCAACACGTCCTCGCCATGAAACGATCATGGTTCACACACACAGTCTGGGGACTTTGGAAAGTCTCTCAGCTGCTGGTTTAAATAATTAATGGCATATACATTAAGAGACCTTCATGGATTGATACGCAGTGTGAATCTCCTCCTAATATGGCTCATATTTCACTGACTTCTGGACTGGAAATGATTGATTTTCCCTCTCTGTCTTTAATATCGACAGTCTTTTGCAGATTAATAATTTAGAGTTATACCGCACAACACCTCCGCCATATTCATTACAGTAACTCAAGCATGTTGTTGCATTTTTTTTTTATCATTGCAGCATGATAATATGACCATTATTTGAAACTGAGCGAACTGAATAAATGAACAGTCTAAGATAATCTGCGCAGATAGACGCGCATTATGTTGCGTTGTGATATATCACACGTACAGCAGCGCTGCGATTGTGTGCTTGTGTCTGGCAGGGCGAGTGACTTTCTCTGCTGGACTGTCGGCAGGTTTCTCGTGAAGGTATTACTCTGGTGAAATGAGAAGCGGCTTTACTGAGGTCAGTCTCTGATTACCTGTTCCCACCCCGGGTCAAATGACTCTTAAATGTGTTGTTTACACTTCTACCTCATCTGACTCTGGTCTGAGCCCTACTGTCATGTAGTTGGCTGATAATGAAAATACTTCATTTGTACATTGTGTAAAATGATTTTTCCCATTTTTAAATAGATTTTCATGGTTAATTTCTTTGCGAGTATTTGTGAAATGTGCTTGCAATTTCGCAGTGGAAATTGTTTCAAAGTAAATCCTACACAATAATATTTCTACTTCAAAATTGCACATTTAGTTGACTTGCTGCTTGAAATTTAATTTATAAAATGAAAATACCACCAATTCTCGAAGTTGAAAATAAAGCAGATAGCTGGATTACGTTTTAGAAGAAAATAATATATCTTTATAATATATCAATATTATCGAAATATGATAGAAAGTTGTTTCGAAGCTCTACAGAAGAAAATAGAGTCATTATTCAGCTCAATTCAGTTCAATGTTGATTCAGTTCAGTTCAATAACAGTGTCGATGTTGCAAAGTTAGTGTCATTATTCATGTCAGATCTGTTTTGTTCTCGTCCGATAGTGTCAGTGCGATAATATTACTGAACATTAACTGTCTTTTAAACACCAAGGGAGTTTTGTCACTGTTAACTTTAGTTCTTTGGACAGGAAATGACCTCATCCATCATGACATTATTAGCCACAACACACAAACGTATGAGCTCATCTTGAATGTATGACTGTGCATGATAATCGCATATGATTGTTCTTGGAGAGACATCATGATTAACAAACAGCAAAACAGGAGTTTAGAGGATGAGCTTAATAAACAGAGCTGTTGAAAAGTGCTTTATTATGAGATCACTTTGTGTAAATCAAGCTTTTTTGGGGGGTTTTATTCATGCCCAGAATACATTCTGTCATCATTTACTAACCCTCATGTCACTCTCAATCTGTCTGACTTAATTTACTGAAAAATCTGGTGTAGAAACAGTTTTTACACAGATACATTTCACAAACACATTGCAAAATTATTTTTTACAGTGTGGATCATGAAAGATATTATATGCAGGTATAACGTCCATTTTTCATAAAGAAAGTGGAGTGCGATTTTTATATTGACTAAGTTTTGTTCTTTTATTTTCACAAAACGTGAATATAATAATATAATATGCCTAATAATTTCAAGTAGGCATAGTATGAAAAAAAGTATTGAAATAGTATTTTCTTGTAAAACATACATATGAAAAACATTTTATTTACAGTGTGTATCACGAAAGGACAATGTTCATTTTTCATGAAGAGAGTGGATTGTGATTTAATATTGACATGCTTCAAAAAGGACAACGTTTATTCGTATACACTTCACAATACATACAGTTATATTCTATATTCTGTGTCTTCTGAAGTCAATGTTGACTTATTTAAAACTTTTATATTTTTTATACTTTTACTTTTATTATTTCACAAAACTTTCATATGACTTCAGTTTTGCTTTGTGTTTTTTGGCATTTTGTTGCACTTTGTGACTTTTTTGCATTTTGTGGCGTTTCGTGGAGTTTTGTTGCTTTTTATGGAGTTTTGTGGAGTTTTGTTGCTTTTTGTGGCGTTTCGTGGAGTTTTGTTGCTTTTTATGGAGTTTTGTGCCGTTTTGTGGAGTTTTGTTGCTTTTTGTGGCGTTTCGTGGAGTTTTGTTGCTTTTTATGGAGTTTTGTGGAGTTTTGTTGCTTTTTGTGGCGTTTTATGGAGTTTTGTTGCTTTTTGTGGCGTTTTGTGGAGTTTTGTTGCTTTTTGTGGCATTTCGTGGAGTTTTGTTGCTTTTTGTGGCGTTTTATGGAGTTTTGTTGCTTTTTATGGAGTTTTGTGCCGTTTTGTGGAGTTTTGTTGCTTTTTGTGGCGTTTCGTGGAGTTTCGTGGAGTTTTGTTGCTTTTTGCGGCGTTTCATGGAGTTTTGTTGCTTTTTGTGGCGTTTTATGGAGTTTTGTGCCGTTTCGTGGAGTTTTGTTGCTTTTTGTTGCTTTTTATGGAGTTTTGTGCCGTTTCGTGGAGTTTTGTTGCTTTTTGTGGCGTTTCATGGAGTTTTGTTGCATTTTATGGAGTTTTGTTGCTTTTTGTGGCGTTTTGTTGCGTTTTGTGCCGTTTTGTTGCTTTTTGTGGCATTTCATGGAGTTTTGTTGCTTTTTGTGGAGTTTTATGGTGTTTTGTGCCGTTTTGTTGCGTTTTGTTGCTTTTTGTGGCGTTTCGTGGAGTTTTGTGGCGTTTTATGGAGTTTTGTTGCTTTTTATGGAGTTTTGTGCCGTTTCGTGGAGTTTTGTTGCGTTTTGTTGCTTTTTATGGAGTTTTGTTGCGTTTTGTTGCTTTTTGTGGCGTTTTATGGAGTTTTGTGCCGTTTTGTTGCTTTTTGTGGCATTTCATGGAGTTTTGTTGCTTTTTGTGGAGTTTTATGGTGTTTTGTGCCGTTTTGTTGCGTTTTGTTGCTTTTTGTGGCGTTTCGTGGAGTTTTGTTGCTTTTTGTGGAGTTTTATGGAGTTTTGTGCCGTTTTGTTGCTTTTTGTGGCATTTCATGGAGTTTTGTTGCTTTTTGTGGCGTTTCATGGAGTTTTGTGGCATTTCATGGAGTTTTGTTGCTTTTTGTGGCGTTTCGTGGAGTTTCGTGCCGTTTTGTTGCTTTTTGTGGCGTTTCGTGGAGTTTCGTGCCGTTTTGTTGCTTTTTGTGGCGTTTCATGGAGTTTTGTTGCTTTTTGTGGCGTTTTGTGGAGTTTCGTGCCGTTTTGTTGCTTTTTGTGGCGTTTCATGGAGTTTTGTTGCTTTTTGTGGCGTTTTGTGGAGTTTCGTGCCGTTTTGTTGCTTTTTGTGGCATTTCATGGAGTTCTGTTGCTTTTTGTTGCTTTTTGTGGAGTTTTGTTGCTTTTTGTGGCGTTTTGTGGAGTTTTGTGGCGTTTCGTGGAGTTTTGTTGCTTTTTGTGGTGTTTTGTGGCATTTCATGGAGTTTTGTTGCTTTTTGTGGCGTTTCGTGGAGTTTCGTGCCGTTTTGTTGCTTTTTGTGGCGTTTCATGGAGTTTTGTTGCTTTTTGTGGCGTTTTGTGGAGTTTCGTGCCGTTTTGTTGCTTTTTGTGGCATTTCATGGAGTTCTGTTGCTTTTTGTTGCTTTTTGTGGAGTTTTGTTGCTTTTTGTGGCGTTTTGTGGAGTTTTGTGGCGTTTCGTGGAGTTTTGTTGCTTTTTGTGGAGTTTTATGGAGTTTTGTGCCGTTTTGTTGCTTTTTGTGGCATTTCATGGAGTTTTGTTGCTTTTTGTTGCTTTTTGTGGAGTTTTGTTGCTTTTTGTGGCGTTTTGTGGAGTTTTGTGGCGTTTCGTGGAGTTTTGTTGCTTTTTGTGGAGTTTTATGGAGTTTTGTGCCGTTTTGTTGCTTTTTGTGGCATTTCATGGAGTTTTGTTGCTTTTTGTTGCTTTTTGTTGCTTTTTGTGGAGTTTTGTTGCTTTTTGTGGCATTTTGTGGAGTTTTGTGGCGTTTTGTTTTTTAATGATGTTTTGTTTTATGGTGTTTTATGGTGTTTTGTGGAATTTTGTTTTGTTACAAACTGCGAGAACCTGAATTGTGAGATAAAAAGTCTCAATTACTTTTTTATTCTGGGGGGGAAACAATCTTCCGTAGATTACAGTATGATTTATTATGCGAAACATCTCAGACAAAAGAAACACCTACAGGTTTGTGATGACATGAGTGTGAGTAAATGTTTTGGGTTTTTTTTTGTTTTTTTTTTTGGCCTTTTTAGGAGAACAATTCCTTTAAGAATGATTGAGCTGCTTCAGCAGAGCTATCTATAGTATATTACAGGGAATTTCCCAAGCCAAACACAAGGAGAATATTTGGAGAGCTGGGTGAATCTCCTATTCACCGCACAGTGACTCATCAGATGCCATTAGCATGTGAATGTGCTGCTGACCGCAGTCTCTCTTAGTTTACACACACACACACACACACACACACACACACAGATGCCAGGTAAACACCCCTGGGACAGGTAAACTTGTTGACTCACTGGTAGAAAGGAGATATTAGAGAGCTTTTTTGTTTAATAGCTCCTGCATTTTTCAGGAGTGGGGTTTGAGTTACTGCTGGCAGAGAGCCGGCATCGTCTGGCGGGAGGGAAGGTGGATAATTATTCTCACGGCTGTAAGTACAAATTGCCCAGAATGACTCCGTCGCCAGCATCCTGAACGCAACCGTACACACTTCAGGACATCAGCCTGAAATATTTTACTTGAATTATCATAAGTATGAATTCACAAAAGCATTTCATTGGCCTATTAAGAGCTTGTGATGAGGCTGTAAGATATCAGACGAGTGTCTTGTTTGTTAACTGTGTTTATGATCTTCCCTAGTTAGTTGTCCCAAAAGTTGTGTGATCCATTTTAGCTGTGCAACTATAAAGAACTTGAAAGGTTAAAGGTGAGTTTGACGGGTCTATAAAGAGGCCAGACAAAGGCAGTGTGAGCCAGTCATTGTGTGGATCTGTTCTGTAATTGTTTTATTGCTCACTGGAATGATGATAATTAACATTTCGAGTTGCGGTTCTCCACCTGTTTAACTTCAGGATTTAGATTTTGTATGGATGTCAAGTAGCCGACACAGTACCAACATTTAGTGTACATTTTGTATGTGTGTGTGTGTGTGTGTTTCAGTGTTTGGACTCTGTGTGGTGTCAAGACTGGGCCCGTCTCCTCCTAACAGTGTTGGCCAATAATGTGCCTGATAAAATATTGATGGTGGCAGATACATGTTTAGTAGCTGGACTAAAGCCTGACACCAGATCCGATCCGATCCGATCCGCTCCGGCCGGAATAATGAGCAGCTGTTGAGAGACGCTTTCACAGTGTTTGGAGCCGCGCTCATGTCAGCTCATTCTCAACCATTCACGCCAAATTAACCCGTAAATAAACTTCAGAAGAGGATGTGCTTTAATAAACATCCCGCATGCATAAATTCATGTTCATTTGTATAGTGCTTTTGACAATATTGTGTCAACCCAGCTAGAATTTTATGTTCTTGAAATTAAAACATTAAGAGTAAAACTGCCCAACTAAAGCAAACACTGATCACCATAATGGTGAGTCGAAGAGCCTAAAAGTCTCTTTTATCTCAATAAGTACTTTTATACATGTATGACAGAAATAAAATCAATCTGGTTTGTAATAAGTGAAGCTGGTAATGCTGTTTTTGGAGAAAACTTAATGACGCTTAATGACGTTGGAGCTTGACATCAAATAAATGTTGGGTTTAGACGTCAACCTGATTTTCATTTTCGACCAAAATTTGACCCACATCCAGTGCAGCTGGGAAACTTTATAAGAATGTTAGGGGATAATGTTCTGACAATGTTATCACTAAACATGTTTAGAATGTTTTTAAAGAATGTTTAGGAGAACATTCTTAGAACAATAACATTTCTAGCTGGGAAAGCAACTTTATAGAAAATGCTAGATTCAGTGTTACGAATTAGGAAGTATTTACAAATGAGTGTGTCAAAGTAATGTGCAGTTATATACAGCTATAATATAGTACTTTATGTGGTTAGTTAACTTTATGTATTCAGTTAAGCAGACATAATGAACATGTTAGGCAGCAATTACAACTTGTGCTCATAATTATTACAATATAAGGATAATATTTGATAGTTTTGTATGTCGACCCCTAATGAGACCTTATTGTAAAGTATTACCTATGAGCCGTAACCACAGACAGAAATCACTCTGAAATTACTCAGTTAATAAGGAGTATGATTAGTATTAGTAGCATTAGTAAAGCATTAGTTCTGCTTTTCATGGTTGCGTTTTAGTTTGTTAATTCCACTGGACCTGCTGCTGGTCAGTCTTCTCTGGTGGTCTATTGTTGAAACTCAGCTGGAGGCTGATGAGTCAGGATGGGACACACACACACATACTCACACACACACACACACACACACATTTAATCATTTAGCAGACACTTTTCTCCAAAGGGACTTATAAATGAGAACAATAGAAGCATTCAAATCAACAAGAGGGCAACAGTATGCATGTGCTGTGTCAAGTCACATTTATTCCAACAAAGTGCACATAGCAAGGTTTTTTTTTAAAGTAAATAAATAGAGAGAAATAATAGAAATAGAAAAAGTAAGTGCTAATATTACTGGGTCAAATGTTGACAAAAAAGCTGAGTCTTTAGCCATTTTGTGAACATGGATAAAGACTCAGCAGTTCAGGTTGAGTTAGGCATGTCATTCTACCAGCAGGGAACAGACAAGGAAAGAGTGATTTTGTGCCTCTTTGGGATTGCATTGTTCACTTGCAGAACGCAAGCTTCAGGAGGACGCATAGGTCTGAAGTAGTGAGTTTAGGTATACGGGTGCAGAGGTAGTTGCAGTTCTGTCTTCACAAGGTTGAGTTGAAGGTGGTGGTCCTTCATCCAGGCAGAAATGCCTGTCAGGCAGGCTGAGATGCTGGAATGAGAGGTAGAGTTGTATGTCATCAGCATAGCACTGCTAGGAAAAACCATGTTTCTGAAAGAGAGATCCTAGTGATGACATGTAGAAGAGAAGCGGTCCCAGCACTGAGCCCTGAGGCACCCCAGTAGATAGATGTTGTGACTTACTTTACTTCACTTGCAGAACGCAAGCTTCTGGAGGACACATAGGTCTGAAGTAGTCAGTTTAGGTATAGGGGTGCAGAGCCAGTGTAGGCAAACAACAGAACCTTGAATTTGATGCGAGCGGCAATTGGCAACCAGTGCAAGTTTATTAAGAGAGGTGTAAAGCGCGCTCTCTTCGGCCCGCTAAAGACTCTTGCTGCAGCATTCTGGATCAGTTGCAGAGGCTTGACAGTGCATGCTGGAAGGCCTGCCAAGAGAGCATTACAATAGTCCAATCTGGATAGAACAAGAGCTTGAATGAGAAGTTGTGTGGAAAGCTCCGATAGGAAAAGTTTAATCTTCCTAATGTTGTATAAGGCAAATCTGCAGGACCGGGCCGTTGTAGCGATGTGATCTGTGAAGCTTAAACAATCATCCATCACCACTCCAAGGTTTCTGGCTGTCCTGGAAGGAGTTATGGTTGACGACCCAAGTTGAATGGAAAGGTTATGATGAAGTGTTGGGTTGGCTGCGACAACAAGCAGTTCCGTCTTTGCAAGGTTGAGTTGAAGGTGGTGGTCCTTCATCCAGGCAGAAATGCCTGTCAGGCAGGCTGTGATGCTGGAATGAGAGGTAGAGTTGTGTGTCATCAGCATAACAGTGATAGGAAAAACCATGTTTCTGAATGACAGATCCTAGTGTAGACATGTAGATGGAGAAGAGAAGCGGTCCCAGCACTGAGCCCTGAGGTACCCCAGTAGCAAGATATTGTGACTTACTTTACTTCACTTGCAGAACGCAAGCTTCTGGAGGACACATAGGTCTGAAGTAGTCAGTTTAGGTATAGGGGTGCAGAGCCAGTGTAGGCAAACAACAGAACCTTGAATTTGATGCGAGCGGCAATTGGTTTTAAGTTTATTAAGAGAAAAAAACATGTTTCTGAATGACAGATCCTAGTGATGACATGTAGATGGAGAAGAGAAGCGGTCCAAGCACTGAGCCCTGAGGTACCCCAGTAGCTAGATGATGCGACTTGGACACCTCACCTCTCCAAGATACCCTGAAGGACCTACCTGAGAGGTAAGACTTGAACCATTAGCTTCAGTAACTGAGAGCAGGGCAGTCTCAGTTGAGTGGCCACTCTTGACGCCAGACTGGTTGTTGTCAAGGAGGTCGTTCTGTGTGAGATAAGTAGACGGTTGGTTGAACTCTTTCAAGTGTCTTTGCAATGAATGGAAGAAGGGTCTATAGTTTCTATAGTGGGGGGCAAAGAAGAGAAGAGGTTTTGAAAAGCATGCGAGAATCAGGAGAATTGTTCATTTTATTGTGATAGTACGTGGTTTTAGCATTAGAAACATTTGCAGAGAAGGAAGAGAGGAGTGACTAATACAAGCTAAGATCGGTAGGATCTTTCGATTTGCGCCACTTCCTCTCAACAGCCCTGAGTCTAGGATGATGCTCTCTCTCTCTCTCTCTCTCTCTCTCTCTCACACACACACACACACACACACACACTCAAGACAAAATTCGCAATTACCTTTTTAATTTTCTATTTTGTGGCGTAAACAAGCTTCCACGTGCTTTAAACGTTAACATTAGTTAACTAACAATGAACAATACTTCTTATTAATCTTAGTTAGTGTCAATCAACACTTACTAACATAATTCTTTTAATCCATTGTTAACATTATTTAATTCACTGTGAACTAACATGAGCAAACAATGAGGTATTTTTATTAACTAACATTAACTAAGATGAATAAATGCTGTAAAAAAATGTATTGCTCATTGTTAATTCATGTAACGCATTAACTAATGTTAACGAATGGGACCTTATTGGTAAACAAGTCCTGTATAAACTACACTGATATAGATCAAATTATTCATATGCAAATCTAATTGACTGAAGGTACTGTATTTTTCATGTAACATATTTAACTCTGAAGTGTCTATATAATTGTATTATTTAAATTGCCTCAAATGCATCAAAAAGCTGTTTTCCTGTCATGTTTCCAAAGCTATTGTTCTACACTTCAAATGCCAAGTGTTTTGCAAATCAGTGGTTGTTTCTCAGGATTATTGAGGCTAGTTTAAGTGGGAAACAAGGAAGATTTCAAACCTGTAAATCCAGTTCTGTGTCTCTGAGGTCAAAGTAACAAAGGACAGAACCACAGGTGGTGATTAGTGCTGAAGATCTGTGAACATGACGGAACAAGTTGGGCAGGAACGACAGCAAAATTAAGTTCGTCTGCATCACTGATGGCAGATCAACCACCGTCAGAGGTTCGCTGTTGAACAAACACATTAAACTAGACTGAGGTCAGATCCTGAAAACATCCTGAACTTTGACCTGCAGCTGCTGAAACACAAATGCTTGGTTCAGGAGGAGATGCTTTTACATGAAGCTGCTTCAGTGTCACAAGAAAAGTTCCTTGTTTTTGTCATTTCCACCATGTTTCAAATCAAAAGTTGTATCTGTTAATATTATTTAATGAATCCCAGCTAACATGAACAAACATTCTGCAACAAATGCATCGCTCGTTGTTTGTTAATGTTGTTAATGCATTAAGTAACAGTAACTAATGGGACATTATTGTAAAGTGTTACCGGCAAGTTTCGCACATTATTAAATAATGTTTTCAGGTCAAAAATTTGATTTTTGTCTTGTTTTTCTTCACATATCACATCTTATATTTCATCTTAAGCTCTTTTCTAAAGCTGTTGTCTACGTGGGAAGTGCACTAACTTTTAAGAAAACGGTTACATTTTGTTTTACAGTTACGGTTTAATTATACATTTGTGTACTGTAATATCAATTAACAACATGTACTTACTCTAAGGGTTAGAAATAGGCTTTGGTTTAGGGTTAGTTGCTTATACTTATGCATACTTTACTGTTATTATTACATTAAGTACATGTAATGTGTAACAAGGACCCTGTAAAATAAAGTGTTACCAAGAAAACTTTATTAGCGGCAGAATTGTTCTTGAGATGAAGATGATGCCAGAAATGTAAATAATGAAATCTTTCATATAATATTATATGGTATATACTGTATATAATGTACAATTATATATTGTATGTATTTATTTTTCAAATTATGTAAAACAGCAAATTATTTGATGTGAATAATGAAATCTGTTATAAAATATGATATATATATATATATATATATATGTGGTGTATTATATGTGTTGTGTATTTATTTTTTTAATGAGAACATTTTTTTAATAAAAATAATGTAAATAATGAAATCTTATATATATTTTTTTATTTAAATAATGTACATATATCAAAATGACTTTTAAACCAGGTATTGAAAGCATCATCATTGTTATTTAAGTCTTAACTCGTGTTTTTAATGTATTTTTGAAAAACTCATATAGTCTCAGGAAACTCTGTAATACGGCTGAATGTACTTTGTTAATATAAAGGAATTTTCCATATTGATTTTCGAATGCCTGTACACATCCTGGCAGAAAATGACCAGTTTCTGTACTGATATTTTGCACAGATGCAGACAGAAGCGAGCGTCACAGATGTGTTGATGTGTTCGGTCTGAACAGATGTGCTCTCTCATCTGGCAGGTTGAATCAGAGTGTCGGTGTGTGTGAAACGGCCGCTTGTTTTCCAGACGGTCTCTACTCTACTGTCTGGCGCTCTGTTACCTGTGCAGATCGGGTGTCATTGCTTTAATAAGAGAGAGACGCACACATCTCCCGCTATCTGTCTGTCTGTCTGAGGGTGGCAGGGGTCACGTGACCCACATGACCCTCCCCGCCCGCCCGCTTCAATTATTCACGCCAGCTTCACCCGAGATGACTGACAGCCGCGGGCTCGTCCCGGCCTGATCTCGCTCCATGACCACCCTGTCAACTTGTCATTTTACTGCTCCGACCAGGCAACATTTCTCATTTTTGTTTAAAGTTCTTCATCTAATATATTTATATTTTATTTAAGCTTTATTTCAGTCAACAAAAATGCTTTAATAGTTTTAGTTTCACAATAATAACCCTGATAGTGGCATCATGTGCATCGTCTTAAGTGTGAGTGAAAAATCGCACAGAAATGATGTTTTTTATTCTTAATGTCTGATATCTTTAATGGAGATGTCAGCGTGTGGAGCGTTTCAGAGAGGATGGAGGTCAAACAGGAGGGAATGACCCTGTGTGATCACTGCAGACGGGCAGAAGGCTGATCACAGGTCAGTGTGTGTCGACTCAAGAGCTCTTCACAGAGACTTTTCTGCCAAACCTGAATGGTTGATGTGCTCGTGTGGTTGCTATGGAGCTCGTCCAATTAGAACAGCCGGAAAACACTTGACTGGTTTCCAGGCAGGATTCATGTGCTCAGTGTTTTGGTGGGAACTGAGGAACTTTTACCATTATTTTATTTTATTATTTATTTTTATTTGATTGATTTTGTATTTTATTGCATTGCATTGCATTTTATTTAATTGCACTGTTTTTTAATTTATTTTGCTTAATTTTTGTATTTTAATCCATTGCATTTTTATATTTTATTGCATTGCATTTTTATTTTATTTTATTTTTAATTGATCATTTTTGTATTTTATTGCATTGCATTATTTTTTATTTTATTTTATTTTTAATTGATCTTTTTTGTATTTTATTGCATTGCATTATTTTTTTTAATTTTTTTTTAATTGATCATTTTTGTATTTTAATGCATTGCATTATTTTTTATTTTTTTATTTTATTTTTAATTGATCATTTTTGTATTTTATTGCCTTTTATTTTATTGCTTTTTTATTGATAGTTTTTATATATTATTGCACTGAATTACATTGCATTTTATTTTATTGCATTGTTTATTTTATTTTACTTAATTTTTTTATTTTATTTAATTGATAATTTTTATATTTTATTGCATTGCATTATTTTTTATTTTATCTTATTTTTAATTGATCATTTTTGTATTTTAATGCATTTTTATTGATAGTTTTTATATATTATTGCACTGAATTACATTGCGTTTTATTTTATTGCATTGTTTACTTTATTTTACTTAATTTTTGTATTTTATTCCATAGCATTTTTGTATTTTATTGCATTATTTTTTATTTTTTTATTTTATTTAATTGATCATTTTTATTTTTTATTGCATTGCATTATTTTTATTCATAATTTTGTATTTTATTGCATTGATTTTTATTTTATTTTTCTTAATTTGTATATTTTATTGCATTGCATTGCAATTACTTTTATGTCGAGTATATTGTGCATGTAGAGTTTATTGCATTGCATTTTTGTATTTTATTGCATTGCATATATATATATAAAGTGACTAATGATTTGGCAGTGCAAAGGCAATAAAGCACCCTGTATCAGAGTCACTGGAGTCTTTAGAGAGAGTTCACATGGTGCAGAGCTGCAGAGGAAGTGGAGCATGTGATTGTGCAGCAGTGTGTGAGAGAGAGAGAGAGAGAGTTCTCTTCTCTTCTCTCTGTTTCTTGGCTGTGGTTTCTGATGCAATCATAAATGATGTGAGTAAAGCCTCATCTGACTCCTCGACCTGCTGAGGAACCGTGTTTCTATCCGCCCGCCGCACTAGACCAATGACGGTGCTGTTGCCATCAGAGCAGAGCGGCGATCAGACGCCCGCCCCGGCCTGCTGTTGCCATAGAAACAGAGTTAGTTCAGTCAAACGAGCCCCATGAATCATTCAACTTAGTTTCAGCTCAACATTATAAAGACAAACGCACTAATGACGTTGTCACATCAAACGCAGCTGATATTTATTATTCATGCTGCTGTATGTTTACATGGATCTCCAGCAAGTTTCTCTTCTCTCAATACTTCTGATCAATTACACATCTCATCCACACTATAATGAAGGCGTTTCAAGCAGGACTGATATGTGAAACAAATCTTTTTTCTTTTCTCTCTCAAGATATTCTGTACATTTTAAAGTCTTTTTCTAAATGTGGTTAATTTTGATAATCACTTTGCATTGCAATCACATTTTATTTTATTGCATTTGCATTTTTGTATTATTTTATTTTACTTTATTGTATTTTATTTTTAAATGATCATTTTGTATTTTATTTTGTATTCATTTTTGTATTATATTTTTAATTTTTAATTGATCTTTTTTATTGCATTGAATTGCATCACATTTTATTTTATTGCATTGTTTATTTTGTTATTTTACTTAATTTTTGTATTATTTCATTGCATTTTTATATTTTATTGCATTATTTTTATTTTATTTTTTTATTTTATATTTGCATTTTTTCATTGCATTGATTTTTATTATTGATATTATTATATTTTATTCCATTACATTGCATTTTTATTTTATTTTTAATTGATCATTTATTATATTTTATCACATTGCATTACATTTGTAGATTTTATTGCACTACATTGCATTCATTTTATTGCATTTTACTTTATTAAATTGTATCTACAGGTGTTTACATTAAATTAAATTAAATTTAAATTGTATGTATGTGTGTATATATAACGTTACTAAAATTATTTCTAATATTATTTGTAATGTTATTAAATGTTCATTTTAACCAGGGGTCAATGGACTGATATATAACATTTTTAAAAATATATCCTGTATATTTCTAACCACATTGCATTACATCACATTTTATTTTAATGCATTTTGTTTTGGTATGTCACTAACATTATTTCTAATGTTATATAATGCATGTTCAGCCGGGCTGTTCTATTCATTTGTTCCTGATTTGAAGCAGGTAAAAGTAGATTTATAGCATATAAAAGCATCATTAAATTAAATGCGAATGTTACAGTGTCTCTGGTTTGAACATAGTCTCTCGTGATCTAAATCAGCGCCGAAGCGGTTCAGTGATCTCCTCATGAGAACGGGTCAGGATACGATTGATCAAACTCACAGGAGTCTGTGTTTGTTCAGCGTCTGCCGCTCTGCTGCTATTTCATCCCATGTTTATGAATTTATGATAGTGAAGAGCAAGATAAGATGTCTGAAACAGATGCATGTACGACAGCTCATCGCAGGCTCTTATATAATCCCACGTTACCAATCAAAATGATAAAAGGACTGCAGTATTCCTGATGAATGATGCCACATTAGTGTTGATCATCAGAGCTCCAAAACTAGATATTACAGTTCACAAGGAATCTCATAACTACAGATGAGGAGCACGCTGGAAATCACCCACAACATCATGATGGACAAAAACATCAGATTTTCACTGGAAAATGTTGAAATCTAGTTTTATCTGTGATTTTAATGATTGAGCAAGAGTTACTTACAGGATTACAGAGTTACTCTCACACTGAGAAACATCTTTCTTACTGTTATTTTCACTTGTTATGTGTGTGTGTGTGTGTGTGTTATAGAGATCTGTATCTGTGTCTCAGGCATGAACTTGATCACAGCAGAATGTTTTGGCAGGATTTCAACAAACTCCATCTGAACCTGGAGTCAAACCCGCATCTCTGCTTCAGGATGAATCAACAAAAGGAGTAAGATTACACTGTGTGTGGAAGAAAAGAAAGAGTTAATGTTGTCATTTGGTTCTCGCACAAATAGAAGTTTTAAATAGAGTTCTGCTTAGTCAAGAATTACATAATCATAGTGAGGGAAAATCATTGTAAACTATATAAAGCCTTTTTTGTAGGTAAAATTATCCCAATATCTTGTTTAAGAGTAAAACTGAACTCTTTAAAATTTTAATATAGTGTATGTCATTATGTAAAACATGACATCAGAGTTGTTTTGTTGCTAAAACACGTCACTCACTCGTGTGAGTTTAGATAAAGGTAACTTAATATATTTGTGCAATTACGCGGTTTGACCCGCGTACACATACATGTCAACCAGACGAGTGTTTGTTTCACTGCCATGTTTGTGTGGTTTCAAATCTGGCCAGACGAATGTAATTTTGACTCTTTCTCTCACTCTCAACATCTCTTTCTTAAAGAGTAAAGAGGACAAATTCTTCTTTTTCACATGCTTATTTTTCTTTAGTGTGTAATGTTGCTGTTTGAGTTCTAGTTATTCTCTTTATCAGTGTCAGTGTTTCTGAACTCATTTAAATAATTTATACGCAGAATAAAGGGGCGGGGCCTGGTTGAGTTAGTTAGTAGTGTGTTGAAACTGGCGGTTATGGTAAGGGGCGGGACATTTCCCAAACACCAATCACAACACACTGCTCCAGCCGACCAATCGGAGCACAGTGTGCTTTTCAGAAGGAGGGGCTTCATAGAGACAGGAACTAAACAGAGCGTTACTGACAGACTGGGAAAAGAGGAGCTGCAACAATGGAGAATATGAGGAAAATAATCAACATTCAAGCATGAAAACCTGCTCTAGTTGCCCTCTGTGAGGGAATGTGGGCTCTTTGTGTGACCCAGCTGTCCAAGTGTTTATTGATCAGTCAAAAGCCCCGAGGGTGGAGAAGGGCAGATCATAACAACCACCACCTGCCCTGCTGCCCCAACCCGGCCGGGACACACCTCTGCATCAGCTGTGTTTGGACAGAAAGAGAGACCGAGTGCAAACTCAAACAGCAGACGCCGAGGACACTTTTATTACTCCGAGCCGAGATACTAAATTGGTAAATATTCTTACTGAAGAGAAAGATGACTTTAGATCTATTGTCTGCAACAGCAAAGACACAAAAATGGTAACTAGTTTGTTGAGCCTTTGTCTAAAGACACTTTTCTACCCCTCTGGGGATAGACAAAGCATCTAAAAATTTCTTGTCCCCATTGACTTTTGGTTACCGACATTCTTTAAAATATCTTCTTTTAAAGAAACTCATACAGGTTTGGAACAACTTGAGGAAGAGTAAATGATGTATATATAAAAAATAATAATAATTTTTACATGAACTATCCCTTTAATTAGACCGTATGTAGCCCCGCCCCTTTTCAGCGCTGAGCTCCTTGTCTTTTGTCTTCCGGTTTGTATTTCCACAGCGATCTTACGTATTTATGAATGAACTGCTCGTTTTAGAATCTTAATGGTCTACTGGCATTTGTTAAGACATCTGTTTTAAACATTACAATGCTCGTGATCATTTTAATTAACTCTACAACAAGTAAATCCACTTCACCAGCTTATTATTCTTTGACAGCGATGCCACAGAAATGTATAGAGCTACCGCAAAAACGGAAGTTAAAAGAGAATATTATTAAGATGGCGGCGCGCTTGTTTCTCTGGCGCATAAGGTTATGAATAGGAGAAACCCATTCATCGCAGCGCGCAACATGGCGGAATAAGTCCCGCGTTCTAAGTAAAAGAGCCAATCGCTGATTGATAAAGTCATTGCGTCACTGCAGCTGCCGTTAGAAGCTCCGGTTCCCGTATAGCCTCAAAAATACGCTTTTTTAACGCTATCTGAGCATAGTAAACAACATTTATGGGACAGTTCACGTCAGATTTTGTTGCTGATTTAAAATATGTCATTTAATTGTGAGTTCGCCAAGGAGTTTTCCAAGTTATCAGGATTCTCCCATTCAAATAGATAGGACTTGGTCTTGGATGCCCGAAATAGCTGCCCGGAGGCGTTTAAAAATGGCTGCCAAGTAAACAGACTTTCCATTAAAAGGGACTTTGATCTTACATACTGGAACTCAAGAAAAAAAAATGGTAACACTTTAGTTTAGGGTCCAATTCTCACTATTAACTATTTGCAAAGTCTTTATACAGTATATATATATATATATATATATATATATATAAGATGGTGCACTCATATTATTATGAATGGGAGAAAGTGCAACCAGACATTGTATATTATAGGGAGATGAGAGGGTCTGTATCTCTTACCATTGGAGAAAGTGTAATGGCTAACTTAAACACCTCTCAGCCTATTGTGTAATGGCAGTGACATAGTGCCCGGCGTTCAAAACTTCTTCCCTGTGTACCGCCGGAGCATTAGCGTTAGCATTAGCCGTTACGTTTTTTGGCTAAAGGTTGCAGGCTTGCCTTCCAGTGGCTTTGGTGCAACGCGCAATATGGCGGAATAATTCCCGCCTTCTAAATAAGAGCCAATCGCCGATTGGTAAAGTCATCACGTCACTGCAGCGGCCGCTAGAAGCTCCGGTTCCTATAGAAACAGTATGTGCGCTTCCTAGAGACCCGCACTAGGACTGTGCGTGCATTAGCTTGATCCAGCCTGAGAAGTGCCGTTTTTTGTCACGATTCGAGCGTTTAGAAACAAAATTTATGAGACAGTTGTTGGCAGATTTCATAGGTGATTTCAAATATGAAATTTAATCGAAAGCTTGGCGAACAGCTTTGGAGAATTTGATGTTTCCCCAATTAAAAGAGATAGGAGCTGCACTCGCATGCCCGAGAGGCGTTTTTAAGATGGCCGCCGAGTGAAATGACTTGTCTTAAAAGGACTTTGTTATTATTAGCATGCATATTATTACTATAATATTGGCTGTTTATTAGTAGCAGATATTAATGCCTTGTTCTGCATGATCATATTCCACATCCCTTAATTCTAGCCAATACCTAAACTTAACAACTACCTTACAAACTATTAATAAGCAGTAATTAAGAGTTTATTGAGGCAAAAGTCATAGTTAATAGTGACAACTGGACCCTAAACTAAAGTGTGACCAAAAAAAAAAAACATGGCATAATTGATTATTAATTATTTTGATTTATTTGATTTCATTCGAATATTTAAAAGGCATAAAAAATGTAAATATATAAAAATGCATGTATTAAATCAGCATAAGTCACACAATGCAACACTAACCATGTGCACTTGTTAAAACTTGACTGAATTTCACGTGCATTTGTCCTGTGATGATTTAATCACAAACAGATGTGACATTTAACTACAAAACTACAACATCTGTTAGACTGACGTCGACACGTCTAAAACAAAAACTAGTGCATTTCCTCTCATTGCAAAGCTGTTTTTTCCACTGCATTATATGACTAGAAAAAAACCCTGTTATTTGAAGTCTTGTATAGTAGTTTTTTCCGGTGTAGTGAAATCATACGAAGACTTTCTGTGTCAGTGTAAAATCATATGATAGAACCACAAACACTAGAGCTGTGGGAATTTCCCATCCACGTGTGTGAATACAGCACAGCAAGGCCAGACCAAAACAAACGCCCGGATTGGCCAGAAGTCACATGATTGACAGTCTTAAAGGCATATGCACAGAATCTTCCAGAGAAATACTCATATTTACAGAATGCCAGGAATTCACACATATTCTCAATGGATGTGTAGTGTTCAATACAATACGGTGCAATTCATCTACATTGTCTTGAATTTAAAGTAAAATAAAGCCTTTATAGTTTTACATTAGATTATGAACTGAGGATATATAAGCTTCTAAGTGGAATGATGTCAGTAAAGTAACTAAACTGGCCATTTGTGGACAAACGCATAACAATAGATGAGCTGCACATAAAAGCACAGCAGGACGGCTATTGTGAACACAGTCTTGCAGTGACATCAATTAAGTGTGTATTTTAACACTGTTTGTCTAAGATAACACCTTCATGCCAGATGGCAAGTTACGCAATGATACAATTCACGAATTACTTCTGCATAACACATTATTTGACTGTGAAAAAAACCTGTTGATTCCGAATCTATCCATCTATTGTGATATAATTGTGCCAGATTAATCCAAAATGTCTTATTTTCCCTATTTGTATTGATATTTTTTGCCAATGTTGTGTTTAAAACAATCATGTCATTAGCGCCTCTGAATTTGAAGTAGAAACGTCATTAATATGCTCCTGTCCCTTTTAGAGTGTGCGTGTGTTTACACACAGTGCGTGACGTCAAGAGGAGGCGGGGCCGCGCCGCTGGAACACGAGAGCGAGCTGAGCTCGCGCCGACAGCAGAATGAAGTGATCCGCTGGGGGACGCGCACTGTGAGAGCGCGTAACGTTAGCTAATATTTCTAAACTTCGCGCGATTATTTTCATTTAAACTTTTAACGGAGCTGGACGACAGGCAAACACACTGGTAAGACGCGTTTACTCATTATGAAGTACTTTCTAAGAAGGTACCATGGTACAGTGAGGGCAATAACACGGTATTTTTTTGTTTTATTGTTGATTAGTATGAGTGTAAATACAGTTATTTGTGAATAAATTCGTGTAGACACTAGTGTTTATTTAGAGTATTTACTGTGAGTTGTCATTTGTAAAGATTAGCTATAAAATCACTGAAGTTGTTGTTGTTGTTGTTGTTTTTGTGTGAGCCGGTTCATTGGCGGTGTCTCAAAACCTAGTGAGCTGCCTACATAGACAGCAGCATGTCTGGCCGCCTTCATAGTCAACTGACTTTTGGAACTTCTATGATGTCAAAGCTGCTGCTGTCTAGGTAGGCAGCTCACTAGGTTTTGAGACAGCCCCAGCACACGCAATGGTTCAAATCTCGGAGTTACTGATTATTATTAATAATGATATAATTAATAACACTCTGTCAGAGAGATTTATTGGTATTTGATGTCAATTCTAATGACTTTATGATGCGATAACAGTGTCATAATGACCACAGTGGTGTTGTTGAGTTGGACTACTGTAGTGTTAGGATATGAAGGACAATTATAAAATGCAAATGTGGATAATAATGGATAGATGGACATCTAAACACTGGTTGAAGTGACTAATTTCACCTGTACTTTGGTTTGTTGTCGTTTAGTTATTGAATCTAGTCAGAATATAGTCATAGTGTGTGTGTGTGTGTGTGTGTGTTTTCTCACTGGGTCAGTAGTGCTACAGAAGCTCTATGGGAGGCGACTAACAAATCACTTTAGGGTTATTGGCCAACTTTGATTGCAAAAACATCCAACTAAAAGTGCTGTGATGGTATTTTGAAGATATTTACATTATTGAAGAGCAATTTTACATTTTTATCATATCCAGAAAGCATACTTTTTGTTAGTGGTTTGGTGTTAATTTGACGTGGGTTTCATTTTGGTAACTTTTGTGATTGGTATAATTGATTTTGGACTGGTCCTGCGCTCATGAATGGACTGTCGAGTGTGTGTGTGTGTGTGTGTGTGTGTGTGTTCACAGTGGTAGAGGGAGCTGCATGTTTCTCTGCTTTTGCAGCGTCATTTTTACACTCATTGAGGAAATCAGATGCGATAGTTTGTGGTGTGTGACACGTGTTTCTGTGCATAAACACACACATGCGTGCGCGACACACAGGACGTTGACACGCACCTCTGAGCGCCACACTTTCGATTGATGAGATATGGCCTGCAGCTCGTCTGTCTCAAAGACTGCTGGGTATTACTCATAAGTGGCATGAAGGGTTTATTGGAAACGAGGTTTTTAAGAGGATGTGATAATTCAACAAACAAGACTTCAGTAGATTCTTATCTGAACTGTGTGAATCTGAATCTGTGTGAATTTTAATTCAAAATCAAAATATATATATATATAAATTGAAACGAGTGTTGTTTTGGTCTTTGTTGTGACAAAGTTTCATGACGGTCTGCATGTAAGGAAAGTTAACTGAATATGTATAAACATAATGTTATTTGAGTACCGTTGAAGTAAAATTAAGTTTTTACGATAATACCGTGATGGGCGTCTTTGTTTATGTTCAGTATCCCACCCTAACGCTGTGCGGACAAACATTATGAAGCTACTGACTTCCAGAATTGCCGTTTTTCTCAAATCCCAAAGCTTCACCGCAGAACATGGAAAGTGTAGGCGAGACAGTTTCTGTCCTCGTCCAGGTTAAATATAGTAAAGCAGTCGTCTAACCACAGCTGAACGTGTGGTTCCATCACTGCTATTTATCTAAATCAGTACGGCCAGTGACCGCAAGCAACACTAATCTTTAGTCTATTTATCCTGCTGTTAACCGGTTGGGCTGAAACACCCCGTTATTACTGTGAGATGTCATTTGTGTAAGTGCATGTGAGTTTGAGTGTGTAAGAGCAAGCGTTCACACATGTCTTGTGTGCTGTTTAGTGGTCGACCGATATGGGTTTTTCATTGGCCGAGGCTCATAATGACATCTAGAGCAGCGGTTCACAACTGGTTTTACTTAAACGCATATTAAGGCATACAGTCTAACACTTTGTTTACTCGTGAACAGCATAATCCCAACTAAATGAAAAATGATTACCATTACAGAGGATGCTTTCCTGTAAATCTGTATTTAATGTCTTACAGGTCATATTTTATTTACCTTGCTTAAATTTTTGGCCAATAGCCAAGCAGACATTATCATTTCCATTTTCATTTTTATTGCATTTATAATTTTTTATATGACAATTTAAGCATATTTGGTACCAGAAATTCTCATTACCGTAATGCAAAAAAAAAAAAAAAATTAATTAATAAATATATATATATAAATTAAAGAATGCATTATATATATATATATATAATACGTTAAAATATATATATACACAAATATATAAAGAATACATAAATATATAAAAATAAATATATACATTTATAAATAAAGGTATAACATTTTTATTATATATATATAAGGGTATTAAAATTGTATTTTGTATATATGTAGATATATTCCCCATTTATATAAATAAATGTATAAAAATTTTAAAGAATATTTGATGTATGTGTATATACACAATATTTTAATTTTATATATTTATACATATATATAATATATAAATAAATATATAAAAATTTTTAAATTGTGTATATATTTATATAAACATACATACATAAAATAATTGTTTTATATTTGTATACATTTATTTATATATTTATTTTTATATATCTATTTAATTTTATATATTTGTATATATATACATTTTATATATTTAATATATATAATATAACTTTTATATATTTATTAAGTGTGTGTGTATATATATATATATATGTATATATACATACATACATAAAATAATTTAAAAAAAAATATATATATATTTTTTTATATATCTATTTAATATATATATTTGTGTGTGTGTACATGTATATATATGTATATATATATATATATATATATATATATATATATACACACACACACACATTTTATGTATTTATATATATATATATATATATATATATATAGTAATTTTTTAAAAATTAAATGCAAAAAAAATGGTAAATGTCTGCTTGGCTGTTCCAAAAATATATATATATATTGATCACCTCAAAATGGTCAAATATAGGCCAATTAATCAGCCTGGCTGGATTTAGAGTGTTCTAGTTTTTTCCTGACCAGTGTCCTCCACTCTTGTGTTTAGGTGAGGAGTCCAGCTGATGGATGAGGATGAGGATGATGTGTGCAGGAAGGGTCTACAGCGCTGGCCTTCCTCTCATGTGCAGATAAAGCCTACAGAGACAGCAGGGCGTCCCCCTTTATCACCCAACGGCATGCTGCCCTGCCGAGTGCATGAGCCCAGACGCTTTCTCTACGGTAAGCCACGAACAGCCTTGAGACGGGCATCCGTCTCTCTCGCCGTCATATATTTCTGACATCAGCAGCTCTGTTATCTGTGTTTGTACTCAGTCAATGCAAATGACACCAGTGTACACATGCACTCATCCTTCTTATTTGATCAGCTCAATCAATAGCAGAATCAAGTGGAAAGTCAGTAAAGCAATGATGTTTGCAACACCAAAGACATGGGTTCAATTCCCAGGGAATCCATGAGCTGATTATTATATAATTCTAATGTTGAAAAGACACTGATTTGTGGCATTTATTGTCACTCATCAACCTCAGAACTCATTAGATTAGAAGGTTTGTGTTGTACCAAAAAGAAAAAATCAGATTCTCCTTTAAAAAAAAGAATGATTTTTAGGTCCAGACCCCTAGTCCAGCTGGACGATACATGCCGCCGCCGTCCACACATGCAGCGGCAAGTCTTCAAAAAGCACTTTGTTTTCATTCACTCAGACACTGCGGCTTCAAACAGCAACTTCCTGTTTGACTTCTGTGAAAATCAACGTCACAACTTCATGACTCATGGCTTTCAGACCACAAAGGCCTTTTCTCTCCGGTGTTTATTTTTAAACGTCTTTGGTTTTTTTAGTGCTTGAAGCATCTTTGAAGCAGATAGTTGAAAGATACTTTTAACACCTGAACATGATGAAAACGCAAAACCAATCTTGACCTCTTTTCTTTGAGTCGTTGTCTTTATATGGAGACATACAGCATTATATAGGCTTGTATTCTAAACAAGCTAATCTTTTCATCAGGGTTGCGTTCACACTCAATAACACTCACTTGTTGGCACTTACAAGCAAAGTTCATCATCAACATTGACTGTAGTGTGGCGGAAAGCTGCTGTGTGTGTGATGCTCAGATAGTTTCTGGTGTGTCCGTTTAATATTCAGTCATTGGACCTTTTTAAATACCATCTTCTTAAAGGGATAGTTCACCTTTAAACGAAAATTAAGTCATCATTTACTCACCCTGGTGTTGTTCTAATGCCTCTCTTTCTTTTATGGACCATGATGTTAAAATGGTGACTGACTGTAATAAAAACTTTATTTAGATGTATTTAAACGCACGTTAAATAATGAAGTTAAGTAAAATATGTAATATAGTGCATATATTTATCAAAACGTTATTTTTCTAGCTATCTATCGAGTTTATGGTTATTGAATTTGACGTTACGTGACATATTGTTCTCCAGCTGTTTTATTGACTTCTTTCCACGGTTAAAACATTGACTGATCGATTGCATGAGACATGATTCATTTCAGTAAGTTGTTCTGTATCTTTCAACATTCCTTCTGATGTTCATTCATGTTTATTTGATGCTGTAACTAGCAGTAAGAGATGATCAGTTCATGTGCGCTTCATCACACATTTCAATCAATCAATCATGTATTTATAAAGCACATTTCAGCCGCATTACTTCCTGCTTTGAAAGGCAGGTACAACTGCATATCATCAGCATAATTATGCCATATTTATTAAATATAGAGCCCAGCAGAATCATGTAAAGAGAAAAAAATAGAGCCCTGAGGTACCCCGTAATTTACAGGAGCAGCAGAAGAATAATGATTCCCAATCTTTACAGTAAATGTTCTACCCTTCAGGTAAGAACGGACATTTATTGCTTGAATTTCATTATAAAACAGACAGAATTTAAGAGCTGAGACTTTGTTTCATATCAAAAGTTACAAGCACAAAGCTTATTGCGATTATTGTATATTAATGTTTAGTGAAGTTTTGTTCACACATCAACTCAAAACAGCACAGACTAAAAGATCTCGAATAATCAAAATAAAGATTGTTTAAAAGCATGAAATCGATATTGTCAGCTGTGTGAACGCAACGTGTTGTAGCAAAACACGTCATCGGAGAAGCACTAATTAAAGATCACTGTTTTGTTCAATGTTTTCGACCCTCCAAAAACCATTTCGGCTGAAACCAAAAATGTAATTTTTAATTTAAAAATATATTTTCATTTGCCGAAATTTTGGTGCATCACCATCTGTGACGCTTTCATAACATTGATCTGTTTGTTTGAGCGACTCGACTTGTGGAAGTGTTTGGAAAACCTGTTCGAAAACAGCCATCATTTTTGCAATTCCATTTGGTGCCACTAGAGGTTCAGAAATTACACATTTCACATTTAAAGTCGGCCTGAAAGGGAAGTTTCGCTAGTCTTTTCTTCCCTATTGTGCCGGATATCCGAGTGAAACGCTTCTCAAACAAGAACAAATGTAGGGCGGGGCTTGATTTTGTCTGTGGGGAATTGATTGGATGGTTGTGGTTTGCTATTGGTGGATCTCATGTGAGTGACAGGTTGCCCCGCCCTCGTCATCAGAGAAGAGATGTTGGAAAGATATTCTGATTCAGGATTATAATAAACACTGCAATATTCCATAAAAAAGTCAGAATTGTCCGTTTTGATTTCATCGTGACTTTGTGCCTAATGTCACCCAGAGTCATGTGTATTATACTGAATTTCTCTGAACAGGTAACGCAGGATTGCTACTACTAGCGCCGCCCAGCCGCTCTCAGCCTCCAGACGTTGCGCGGCGGGAGAACGTGCAGGCGATGGATCCGCCCGCGCCACGGCCTGTGCACAGCGTCGAAACCCTCATCGGGCAGAAGCTCCAGCTGATTGGAGATCAGTTCTACCAGGAACACATGATGGTGAGTCTGCAGTCGGATTATTAGAGTGTTTTTCGTGATCATAATCGCATCTGCAGCACAATGAAAGCGTACAGTAGGCTGGCTCACGCTGGACTATGACATTATGTCTCGCTTCAGTGCTCGTTTACACAAAAGCCTTTTCCTTGTGCCATGTTTGTTTTGGCCGGACTGTTTCCTGACTGTAGTCTAGTTGTGTGACCCCAAAGACACGAGTTAACTAGGGCAACCCCTCTCTTCCTGTTTACTGCACTCTTTTCCTCCACTGAGTATCCATAACACTGCAGAGTGGAAGTAGTGTGTGTTTGTGTCAGTGGTATCACTGAAAGACTATTATTATGTTTTTTTATTAATATTTAGAATTAGTTTTAATTGTATATTTTTCATTTTAATTTTAGTTAAAGTTTTAGTAACATTGTTGTTTTAGCAATTTAAAAAAATATATATGTCTATGCATTTTTTATTAATTTTTATTCCAGCTTTATTTTTAGTTAACTATAATAACCCTGGTTTGTGTCAGTTATTATAGTGTTATTTATTTATGCTTCTTTTATTTTATATTTTCATTTTTCATTTTAATTTAAGTTTTAGTGCTTTTGTCTTTTTAGTAGTTTTGGTGTATTTATATTAAGATTTAGGCTAATTTATTTTTAGTTCAGCTTTATTTTTGCATTTATTTTAAACTAATTTCAATTAGTTATCAAATATAAATTAGGTTTTTTTTCCCTAAAAGAAAGAAGTGATTCTGAACTGCCTGAAACGAGTCGTCTGTAATTCCAGTCTCACTTCTTGCTCAAATCTAAATAATTTTGTGACTGATTTGCATAATGGCAGCCCATTAGCTGCTTTGCCCCGCCCTCAATCACTGCAGTTGTATCTGAGACTGGAAGAGTTTGGTTCATGTCGTCACTGTTTTCTGCTGCCAAAGCAAATCCACTTTGATGAGATACGGTAAAACCGACACCATCGTTACTGTTCGTATCACTGTGAATCAAGTGCTGAGAAAGAGCTGAAATCCATATATGGTAATGGACAGTTAGTTTCCAACACGTGCTGTAAGTGGTCGACCAATCACAACACACTGGGCCGTCTGACCAATCAAAGGCGGGGTTCAGAGAGACCGAATCCTTGATCAGACCATTTCAGACACTGTGAGAAAAGAGCTGATGCTGCAGTGAATATTATGAGAAAATTAAAGTGTTTTTTGACCTTGGATGCATGTAAACCTGCTGTAGGAGACTCAAAACAACATTAGGAACCTTTAATACTTTTGACTTCATGTTGATGAGCTGCTGGTATTCAGAAAGTTAGTCAGAATTTGTCCAACCAACGACTTTCAGAAAACATCCGTCCCTTATCCATGATTATTTGAATGTGTCTCTTTCCCACTTTCTACATCTCACTCGTACATGCACGCACACAAACACACACACACACACACAGAAGTCTTAAACAGAAGTGGCCTAACTAGGTAAACATGCTGGTGTGGGAGCCCCGGGGAGCAGCGGTGGTTAGGGAGACTCCAGCGAGACGTACCCGGCGTCAGAAGCACCCGCAGGAGACAGAAAAATAAGAGGCTTGTGAAGCCGCGAGGGGTGAACGCTGACACACACTTACTCACACACACACACACACTCCAGCAGAGGAGGAGTCGCAGCGTGCTGATAGTCAGTCTGCTGCCAGCAGTGATAATAAGACACTATTTCTGCCCCGCGTCTGTCAGATGCTGCGCTTCTCATTTTGTCCCGTACTGGAGAAATTGCCTTTGTTTGCTTGCTTGTGCAGAGGGAAGGATGGTTGCATTGTGGGAAATGAGGTATAGGTGCTACTTGTTGCTAGATAATTTGTAGTTATAAATCCTAAAACATTAGTTGTAGTGTTGAAGATGAGGACGAGCAGTATTGTGTTTGTTTGTGGGTAGTTAGATAGTGGATGATGTTGATAGTTAGTGTGAACTGGAGGAGAACTGACTTTATACTTCCACTAAAAACCAGTGGATTCAAACACACTGAGACTTCAAACATCATGAGGTAAAGTGACATTTGTAATGAGAAAAGATCCTGCAGTGTTTCAGACACGTTCACACATTTAGAAGAGAGACTGAAGAGATTTTAGAGAGACTGCATGTAGATTCATTTGTATCATTTAACAGTGTGATTATTAGTTAACTACAACTAATAATCACATATACACATATAAAAAAAACATTTTTGTTACTAAAAAATAAAATACACATTAACTAAAATAAAATAAAAAGTATAGATTTTATATATATATATATATATATATATATATAAACATATAACTATATGTATATATAGCTGAAATAAAATAATATATGTATGTATATATATATAAAGAAATACATAAAATAATGATATAAATATATATAATATATGTAATATAAATGTTAATAAATAAATATATATATAAATAAACATATACCTATATATATATATATATATATACAGGTGCTGATCATATAATCAGAATATCATCAAAAAGTTGATTTATTTCACTAATTCCATTCAAAAAGTGAAACTTGTATATTATATTCATTCATTACACACAGACTGATATATTTCAAATGTTTATTTTTTAATTTTGATGATTATAACTGACAACTAAGGAAAATCCCAAATTCAGTATCTCAGAAAATTAGAATATTCCTTAAGACCAATACAAAGAAAGGATTTTTAGAAATCTTGGCCAACTGAAAAGTATGAACATGAAAAGTATGAGCATGTACAGCACTCAATACTTAGTTGGGGCTCCTTTTGCCTGAATTACTGCAGCAATGCGGCGTGGCATGGAGTCGATCAGTCTGTGGCACTGCTCAGGTGTTATAAGAGCCCAGGTTGCTCTGATAGTGGCCTTCAGCTCTTCTGCATTGTTGGGTCTGGCATATCGCATCTTCCTCTTCACAATACCCCATAGATTTTCTATGGGGTTAAGGTCATGTGAGTTTGCTGGCCAGTTAAGTACAGGGATACCATGGTCCTTAAACCAGGTACTGGTAGCTTTGGCACTGTGTGCAGGTGCCAAGTCCTGTTGGAAAATGAAATCTGCATCTCCATAAAGTTGGTCAGCAGCAGGAAACATGAAGTGCTCTAAAACTTCCTGGTATACGGCTGCGTTGAGCTTGGACCTCAGAAAACACAGTGGACCAACACCAGCAGATGACATGGCACCCCAAACCATCACTGACTGTGGAAACTTTACACTGGACCTCAAGCAACGTGGATTGTGTGCCTCTCCTCTCTTCCTCCAGACTCTGGGACCCTGATTTCCAAAGGAAATGCAGAATTTACTTTCATCAGAGAACATAACTTTGGACCACTCAGCAGCAGTCCAGTCCTTTTTGTCTTTAGCCCAGGCGAGACGCTTCTGACGCTGTCTGTTGTTCAAGAGTGGCTTGACACAAGGAATACGACAGCTGAAACCCATGTCTTGCATACGTCTGTGCGTAGTGGTTCTTGAAGCTCTGACTCCAGCTGCAGTCTACTCTTTGTGAATCTCCCCCACATTTTTGAATGGGTTTTGTTTCACAATCCTCTCCAGGGTGAGGTTATCCCTATTGCTTGTACACTTTTTTCTACCACATCTTTTCCTTCCCTTCGCCTCTCTATTAATGTGCTTGGACACAGAGCTCTGTGAACAGCCAGCCTCTTTTGCAATGACCTTTTGTGTCTTGCCCTCCTTGTGCAAGGTGTCAATGGTCGTCTTTTGGACAACTGTCAAGTCAGCAGTCTTCCCCATGATTGTGTAGCCTACAGAACTAGACTGAGAGACCATTTAAAGGCCTTTGCAGGTGTTTTGAGTTAATTAGCTGATTAGAGTGTGGCACCAGGTGTCTTCAGTATTGAACCTTTTCACAATATTCTAATTTTCTGAGATACTGAATTTGGGATTTTCCTTAGTTGTCAGTTATAATCATCAAAATTAAAAGAAATTAACATTTGAAATATATCAGTCTGTGTGTAATGAATGAATATAATATACAAGTTTCACTTTTTGAATGGAATTAGTGAAATAAATCAAGTTTTTGATGATATTCTAATTATATGACCAGCACCTGTGTGTGTGTATGTATATATATATATATATATATATATATATATATATATATATAATATGTGTGTAAATGTATATAATGTATATTATATATATATATATATATGTGTGTGTGTGTGTGTAACACAAGACAACATTTCCCATTTTCATTTAGTTTAACTTGATGTACTAAATTAAATAAACCAAAACGAATACAATGAATACAAACTAAATAGACATTTTTTTTTTAAATCATAAAAAAATTACTAAAGCTTTAACAAAATTTAAAATGAAAATAGAGAATATAAAAATGAAATCTAATCCAGAATATTAATAAAAAATATAATAGTATCAATGATACTAAAATATAGCACTGTATCTGAGATTTTTTGACAAGACCTGTTTTGCATGGGGTCATGATTGTGAACATCACATCTAGATGACATGAGTTATGAAGTGTTTGGCTGTAAACCAGTTGCTGTGAAGTGCTGATGACTTATCATGAGACATTAGTGTGCTTTCGGTGTGTAGATCTCTCCCGCTGCGTGTGCTGCTGATCTTGGCTGCGTGGATCGATTGTGTAATTTCATCTTCAGTATCAGGGCAGGTAAAACACCACAGGCTGTTGGCGTCTCCTTCTCCTTCTTGGCTTCTCTTACTCATTATCTCTTATTCTTTCTTCCTTTTTTTTGTCTGTTTCTTCTTCATGATTTATTCCTCGTAACTTTAGCTGGTGTTCAGCCTCTAGAGTTGTAGACGCTCCAGGTTATTTTAGGTTTTGCTAATTACGTTTTTTTTTTTTTTCAAGCTGTGTGATTCAGTGAAGCTGCTTTATGTGTTGTAAGAGTTACAACACAGTTCTGTTCCAAACCCCAGTCAGCTGCCTCACGGTCTAAAGCAATGAAACCTCGTAAATTTATTTAAAACATTTTACACCGACGCAATCAATCACACAATTGATTCCTGTAGAGTTTGATGTTATCAGACTGCAAAGGAAACATCAGCAAAGAACACACAAGCACTGAATGAAGTAGTCCGTTTATTCATTAGATGGAACTATGTTGGAACTGTGTGTAACTTTTTTCATGCTCAAACAGCAACATTTACACACTAAAGAAAGATGAACGTAAAAAGTGAGATGTTTCTTCAAAGGCTGTTTCACTCAAGTTTAGAGTTTTTCATCAGCACTCAGAGCTCAAAACTGCAGCCATGTTTCAGGCCCCGCGGCGCTGGCGTTCGGTTCTGGCCTCGCTTTCATCACTGTCGCGGTTTTTGGACGATTGAAGCCGCGGTGCAGATGGCGAATCCCGGTGCGTTGGTCTGCAGACGTGCGAGTGCCTGCGGCGTGTGATGAAGAGCCTTCAGAGGCGGCGATAGGAGCTGCTCTGCTGACAGATAAATTACTGCTCACTCTCGACAGCTCCGAGGCCCTCAGGGGCCCGACAGAGAGACGGACGGACGAACGTATAAGGTTTAAAAGACTTATACTTCGATCAAAATGAAGCTATTGAATAAAGCACACATGTAAATGTTGGCACTTTTGCATCAGTTGTTGTATTTACATTTGTACATATATGCATTTAGCAGATGCTTTTATCTGAAAGATTAACAAAGCAATTCCTCAACAAAATGCAAACAAAGTGGCAGGTTTATTAGACGACTAGATTAGGACAGTGTTACATTTTTTTCAGTGATCGTGTTGTCCATATATGGTTCTCATGTCCTAAGTGTGTGTGTGTGTGTGAAATCTTGCTTCCTCCTTATTGTCACGAAAGATAAAAACACGTCAATGTCAAAGTGGCTCATGACGGTGTGTTTATGCAGCGCTGCACAGATATATGTGTTTACAAGAAATGCCACGTTTACCCGCTCCGGAGAAAAGGGGATGTGTTTTGATAAGTGTTTTCCTGTCAGACGTCTCGTCCGTCGCTCACTCAACCCCTCACAGAAACACTCAAACAATACCTATTGAAATCCTCAAGAGACGGGCTGCTTTTCCTGCAACATATGCAGAACTGCACTCTTCATTCATGCAAACACCTCTCCCGGAGTCTCATGCTCTCTATCTCACACATTCCTTAGGAGAAATAAAAATTATAGATATAAAATTATTATGCTTACTTATTTTGTGTGTGTATATATTTATAAAAGTAAATTATTTATTTATATATATATATATTAAATATTCTCAGTGTATATATATATATATATATATATATATATATATATATATATATAATTGTATAAAATTTTATATAAATAAAAAGCAAATTAATTGTGTGTGTGTGTGCGTATATATATATATATATATATATATATATATATATATATATATATATATATATATATATATATATATATATATATATATATATATATATATATAAATGAATAAAATTAATAAAAATTGTATATAGATTTAATATTATAAAATATATAATACAAATATAATTACAACAATATATATGTAATTGTATAACACTTTATATAAATATATATATGTATATACTGAGAATATATAATATATATATATATATATATATATAATTAAATAAAAAATAAATGGTGTATATACAGTGTGTGTGTATATATATATATATATATATATATATATATATATATATATAAAATGAAAATTAATAAAAAATTGTATATAGTTTTAAAATTATAAAATATATAATAATATAATTAAAACAATATTATATATAATTGTATACAATTTTATATAAATAAAAAACAAATTAATTGTTATATTGTCATTATGTTTGTGTGTATATATATATATATATATATATATATATAATTAAATATAAAATATAATTATATACGTATATATAATGAATAAAAATTGTATATAGATTACAAAATATATAATAAAAATATAATTTAAACAATATATATGTAATTGTATATAATTTTATATAAATAAAAAAAACAATTATATATTATATTCTCAGTATGTATATAATTATACAAATAAATGAAATATATATATATATATATATAATAACAAATATAAAAAATTCATTGTATATAGTTTGAAAATGATAAAAAATATAATAAATATATGTTTTAAAACATATATGATACTGTCACAATGCTTTACTGTAAAAGAGATCCTTTTGGTGAAAGTTTACAATGCATGTTTGGTTTTGTAATGTCCTCAGCATGACTTCCCTCATAATATTTATATTAATGCACATGCAGTGATTTGTGTTTACTGAAAATCCCTCTTAACAGAGTCCTCAGGCTGTGTTTATTAGTGTTATACTTGACTAACATAGACTTTAGCCACTATAAGCTCAGTTTGGAGTGTCTGTCTGTCACCCTGCACACAGATAAGCCACGACTCTGGGGATTTGAGCAGCTGATTGGCCGACGGCACGCAGAGCTGATAAACTCACTGAGTGACGACACCATAGCCGCGTGTGTGTGTCTGGTTAAACTCCACTATTCTTTATCTCGTGCTAAATTTAGCCTCTGACTCAGTTCTGTGAGAGCGAGCGCCACCCTCATGAATCGTTTATTAAGGGTTCAGCTATTTTTTTTTACTAGTTTTTCTGTTCAGCAATGAATCATTTTGGCTGAATATGTTTTTGAGTTGTTGGTACTGAAGTGTTTTCTTACGTTCTTCAGATCAATATTTATTTCTACTGTAGGTTCTGTAAAATATTACTTGTTGTCCTTGAAACTGTATTTTGCAGTATTTTTATTATTAAAAAAATTTAGATTTTTTTTTTTTTTTTTCCATGAAAACTAAATATGATTAGATTAGTGATGTTTATTGAGTGCTAATGGTTAGTCATAAAACCTGCAGGTTTTTCCTTATTACTTTTAAGGTCAAGATGTTGTTATTCGTCTCTGCCTGAATATCCTTGAGCTACGCTTTTTGAAACAAGAGTAAGTGTGTTTCCTGAGGCACCGTGTGAAGCTCCTGACGACCTTATGGCGGTTTCTGCTTCTTCGGCGGGTTGTAAATTGGTCTACGAGGGCAAAGCGAGACACGTCTCGAGCTTATGCAACGTGCTGCAATGTGCAGCCAACAGCGACTGGTATCTGTTAACTGCATTGAAAGAGATCTTCATATACCTGACTTTATTGTGCACTGTGGAAAAGATAATTGGAGTATATTTTACAAGAAAATGTCACAACATAAAATACAGTTAAAAAACATAGTGAAGTGTATATTTCTAATTTACTTAGGTGTATATACCGTGTTGTGCTCAACCAGGTTCAGGAGGCTGTCCTCTGTAAAACTTTTGGGTTGTACTGCTCAGGAACAGCATTGTAAATAAATCATAACCATTGATTGCTAATTTCATCAATTTTCGGAAGGCCAAACAAAGGGGTTTTGCTTTCGTATCCGTGACATGACTGAATCACGGGTTCACTGATACAGTTCACTGAGGCCTCATCTTCCTTCTTTGCGTCTGCCTTTGGGTGGCATTATGCTAATATTTCACCATGTGATATGACTTTTGAGGAAGTAATATCTGGACTGGGATCGATACAAAGTTCTGTCATGAAACTCTAGATGGAGCAGGCTGATTGGTTCCTCAGTAGCCAATGAGCTCGCTGCTCAACCTTCAAATACTTGGTCAGCATTTGCATATCCGTTTGTACACGCTTTTAGAAACCCTCCACCTTCCCCACCTCCACCTGTATAGATCTGCTACGGGTAATTGATGTATGCTATATTGTACAGCAGCCGGTCTTACTTGCACACAGCAGCGTGTTGTGTATGTATTGGCAGTAGCAAGTCCTGTACTTGTTCTGCAGCAGCAGCAATAACAGCAGCAACAATAATTAACAGCAGCAGCAAAAATAACAGCAGCAGCAATAATCAACAGCAGTGGCAGCAGCAATAACAGCAGCAGCAACATTAATGGCAGCAGCAGCAACTATAACAGCAGCAGCAGCAATAACAGCAGCAGCAGCAATAACCAACAACAGCAATAACCGCAGCAGCAATAATGGCAGCGGCAGCAACAATGATAACAGCAGCAGCAGCAGCAATAACAGCAGCAGCCACAATAATTGCAGCGGCAACAATAATAACAGCAGCAGCAACAATAACAGCAGCAGCAGCAATAACTAACAGCAGTAGCAGCAACAATAACAGCAGCAGCAACTATAACAGCAGCAGCAGCAATAGCAGCAGCAGCAACTATAACAGCAGCAGCAATAACAGCAGCAACTATAACAGCAGCAGCAGCAACAATAACAGCAGCAGCAGCAATAACTAACAGCAGCAATAACAGCAGCAGCAGCAACAATAACAGCAGCAGCAGCAATAACTAACAGCAGCAATAACAGCAGCAGCAATAACAGCAGCAGCAGCAATAACAGCAGCAGCAGCAATAACAGCAGCAGCAACTATAACAGCAGCAGCAGCAATAACAGCAGCAGCAATAACAGCAGCAACTATAACAGCAGCAGCAGCAACAATAACAGCAGCAGCAGCAATAACTAACAGCAGCAATAACAGCAGCAGCAGCAACAATAACAGCAGCAGCAGCAATAACTAACAGCAGCAATAACAGCAGCAGCAATAACAGCAGCAGCAGCAATAACAGCAGCAGCAGCAATAACAGCAGCAGCAACTATAACAGCAGCAGCAGCAATAACAGCAGCAGCAATAACAGCAGCAACTATAACAGCAGCAGCAGCAACAATAACAGCAGCAGCAGCAATAACTAACAGCAGCAATAACAGCAGCAGCAGCAACAATAACAGCAGCAGCAGCAATAACTAACAGCAGCAATAACAGCAGCAGCAATAACAGCAGCAGCAGCAATAACAGCAGCAGCAATAACAGCAGCAGCAGCAATAACAGCAGCAGCAACTATAACAGCAGCAGCAGCAATAACAGCAGCAGCAATAACAGCAGCAACTATAACAGCAGCAGCAGCAACAATAACAGCAGCAGCAGCAATAACTAACAGCAGCAATAACAGCAGCAACTATAACAGCAGCAGCAGCAACAATAACAGCAGCAGCAGCAATAACTAACAGCAGCAATAACAGCAGCAACTATAACAGCAGCAGCAGCAATAACAGCAGCAGCAACTATAACAGCAGCAGCAACAATAACAGCAGCAGCAGCAATAACTAACAGCAGCAATAACAGCAGCAGCAACTATAACAGCAGCAGCAGCAGTGTAGCGGATCTATTCTGCCAGGAAGAAACATATCAACATTGTCATATCCATTACCATGCCAAACACTCTAGAGTTGTCATGACAGAAATGCGTTTTAGGCAGGTCTGGATCAGTGTTCTCTGTTAGATAGAATAAATCTCTTTCTGGGAGACTATGAGCTCTGTAGCTTTCCAGATCGTATACATGCACAAACAGTTACTTTACACACTGAAGAAAAGCATTAAAAAAGCATCATATAATACAGTCTCTCATGATCTTAAAAACCTGGAGATCTGAAGGTTTCAGCACAAATGCATAAAGATTTGTTTCGTAGGCATTCTTCTAATTAACGTGTGCTGGAACGGGTTTGACTGGTGTGTGTTAAATGTGTTTTACAGCTCTGAAAGTGCATGTGAGTGTTGTTATTTGTAATGTGTCTGACAGCTTTAGAGGGCTGAGTTACTGGGAAGACTTCGGCTCGTACTTTATGACTTGTCTGTGAAAGCAACAGATGTGTTATCAGTGCCGGGCTATAGGACTGGGCTTCGTCTCTCTAGAGAGCTGAGCCAGCTGAAATACAGATGTGTATTTGTGTATGTGTGTGTGTGTGTGTGTGTGTGTGTGTGTGTGTATGTGTGTGTGTGTGTGTATGTGTATGTGTGTGTGTGTGTGTGTGCGTCTCCACCCTGCCTCAAGAGCACCGTAATCCTATTTAGTGAAATTATCTTATCTTCCCTCCCTCAATGACAGTGGTAGTATTATCCGCTTAATCTTCCCAAATCCAATTCTCCTCAGTGCCAGGAAGAACGACTCGAGAGCGTGAGAGTTGCCCATCTATCATCTTTATTACAAGACTCTGTGCGGATCACGTGTGTGTCTGATGACATCATGAGAAATGTGACATCACATTCTGACAGCTTCACCTTCTCACATATTACACCTGCCAAAGGTGGCTGAATTGAGAAGAATTAAAAGCCAAAAATAAGACTTATTGTTCTTGAATCTGCATTTTACATTATCTTTACTATTACAAAAAACATTAGAATTTGTTTTTAACAATAGAATGTTTTTACTTGCATAGTATTATTATTACTATTGTCCTTTTCTAATTCAGTGTAAACCTCATTATGTTGCAGTTCCTAATGAACTTACTCACCAAAGCTCAATTTTATTCTAATTTATAGCGTTCATATTGGACTCTTGGAATGTGTGAGCATGTGTTCGGTGTAATGTCGTAATGGGAACATGTCTGATCTCCTGTATGTGAAGGTGACAGCCGTCATTCAGAGCCTGTGGCCTCTTTGTATCTGGAACAGACAGCGTTTGTTATGGAAATATTGCAGGTGTTTTCCGGTGTCTGGGTTTCACTGTGTTTACCCACCTATTACATCACTGCGTGCTCCTCACGCTCACCCATATTCACCCATATTACGTCAATGTCATAAGATGTGATAAGAGTGATGTTATTTCAATGTATTGTCTCATAGAGCAATAGGGTTCAAATAAATGCATTCTAAATATATGTTGTAAAGAGCAAGGAAATATATTTTTCACACTGAAAATTGTCATCGATTTAATAAACCTTCAAATGCCAAAGCATGATGTACTTCAAAATGCATTTTTACTCTTAAAGTACATTTTTGGGTAAATGCAAATATATTTTTTAAAAATATTTTTGGGCTATTTAAATATATTTAGATATAGAATAATATAAATGTGTTGGAAAATATATTGTAAATACATTTTCAATAATATATGTAGATATATTTTATTATTAATTGTATATAAAATGTAATTAATATACGTACATACACACACACACACACACACACATATATATATATATATATATATATATATACATATATATATATATAGTTTGAAATCCATATTAGCAATATATTTTTGGCCATTTTTAATTTGAAATATATTTATCTAAAAAAAAATTATTAAGTCTGTTTTATTAAGATTATGAACTTTTTTTTTTTTTTTTGCATTATGACTTTAGTTTTATGACAATTTAACACATTTACATTAACCTGTAGTCTCATTACTTGGGTTGGGTATCATTTGAATTTTAGCGATTCTGATTCCAGTTCAGATCCTGATTGTTATCAGTATCAAAATATATATATATATATATCATTTAGATTTACTTAAACATTTAGAAATCAAACATATTTATTCTGCCTTTTTGCAAAACATTCTGTTGCAGCTGAATACCACGAACAAAAATCAGCATCCTAAAGAACAACTAATACATATATACTCAATAAACTAGACTAAGACACATTTCAAACATTATTAAAGACAAGTATACATACAATAAGAACAAATACGCAAATTAGCAATAAATAAATACAACTGAACAAAGATCAGAAATTGAAATCAAATGTAAAATGCATAGTGTTCTTTTTATAAATAAAATGTTGATTAATCCTTATTTAAGTTACAAAAGTTATTCAGTCACGATCAGTGAGTGAGTTTCTCTTTGTGTTTTGTTCTTTGATTAACATTAATAACACAGACAGCAGCAGGTTTATTAGGCTGCTGTCACTTTAAGACCAAATGCACTGATGCAATATACTGATACACATGCATTTACATTGACATCATTTTGTGTGTATTTGTCCTTTCTAGCGCAAGAAGATGCAAAAGAGAACTCAATTTAGTATTCGTACGTTGCCAAATTGCGTTCTCTTTTCGCATCTTCTTGCACTTGGGATTGATTTTCGAGTATTGAACCTACTCATTACTGCCATTCTGATTCGATATGTGTGATTAATTTGGTTCGTTTTATTTGTGTTTTGCAGCATCACAGAAACCAAAGGAACCAGGAGCCCCTGTGGTGGCGTGTGGCGGTGGCATTTTACACGCTCCTGTTCAGGAGAGACGCCGACGCTCGGGACGGGAGGGCAAATCGCAGGTGAAACAAAAACAAACTGCCATCCGTGTCCCAGTCCACATCACGGAGCGGGACGTTTAACGGCACTGTCTGATATCTAACACGGGTTTTGAGGGGGAAAAAACAAAGACTGAAAAGAAGACGCCTCCGCAGGACGGGGGACGGTTTTTTATGGTAACCTCTTTTCCCCCTACGAAGATGCCATGATGTTCTTGAGATTCTAACAGGAATATTTTCATAAACATTTTGAGGTATTTTGTACAGTATGCTGTCGGTGTTTAAGTTTCTTTGCACTTCCGTACGTGTATTCGATTGACCTCCGCGAGTCTTGGGAACGCCTTACCGTCCCACGCCACCGCCGAAGCGGACGGATGAAGATACGGAGGACGGTGGATGGGGCTTTTCCTTCAGAAATCTCCCAGGACGTCACTTACAAATCTCCAAAGAGGCCGTTTCTCAGAACAAAGCTTTTTGCACCTCAGTTTTTCTTGGTGTTTTGATGTTCTATTTACTTTTTATTACATCATTGTTGAATTTTTATCGTTCTTCCTGTTTTTTTAAATACTTTGAATATGATCTAGACATCCTTGTGTTTGTCAAGAAACCGAAGAGGGATTGATGAAGAGTTGATGTACTGCTGTTATTGTCTTTTTATTTCATTTGATTTCAGTTCTTGGCATCCAGCTAGTCAACAATCAACAGCATCAAACTTTACAATCAAGTAATTTTGTGAAAATGAGAAACTGCTTACATTTTACAATAAGGTTTAATTTGTTAATATGAACTAACAATGAACAATACTTTTAATCTCAATGTTAACTAAAACATTATTAAGATCAAAAGTTGTATCTGTTATCATTATATAATGCACTTTGAACTAATATGAACATTATAAATTCTGTAAGTATTGTTCATTGTTCATGAATGTTAACAAATGAGATCTTGTTGTAAAGTGTTACCAATATATGGTTTTATCAGGCCTTAAAATGCACCAAATTTTGGAAAATATTAGAATAAATGGTAACACTTTAAAAAAAATGTGATGAACTAACAACGATAAATACTTCTAAAGCACTCTAAAAAATGTTGGGTTAAAAATGGACAAACCCAGCGATTGGGTTATTTTGACCCAGTGGTTGGGTTAATTGTTTGCCCAACCTGCTGGGTAGTTTTATTTAACTCAACTATTGTTTAAAAATTACTGCATTGCTTGCCTAAAATGAACCCAAAATATGTTGGAAATGAACATTATTAATAAGTTTAATGAATAATAATTAAACAATAAACCTTTATTAAATTGCTTATTAATAAATGTTCACCTTTTGATTATTACTGTTGGAACCCAACCCAATTGCTGGGTCAAAACAACCCAATCGCTGCGTCAAAACAACCCATTTGCAACAACCCAATCGCTGAGTTAAAAACGACCCAATCGCTGCGTCAGAACAACTCAATCACTGGGTTAACACAACCCAATCGCTGCGTCAAAACAACCCAACTGCTGTCTTAGAACAACCCAATTTGCTGGGTCAAAACAACCCAATCACTGCATCAAAACAACCCATTTGCAACAACCCAATCACTGGGTTAAAACGACCCAATTGTTGGGTTAAAACAGCCCAAACAACTTTGGGTTGTTTTTAACCCAGCATTTTTTAGTGTGCAACATTTACTAATACATTAATAAAATAACAAGTTTCTGTTGTATTAAATCATTGACCTGAGCTGACATGAATTAACTATGAATAGTGATTATTAACAAAGATTAATAAATGTATTGCTCATTGTTAGTTGATGCGCTAATGGGACCTTATTGTAAAGTGTTACTCGATAAACGTTCAGCAAAACGTCTCCAGCTCACTCAGGTACTTCAGTCCACTCAATTTAAAACGGCCAATAGATTCAAACCTGTTTTCACATATCGAAGATCATTTGTGTGCCTACGACACGAACAGAACGACCTAGACTGTGTTTACACTAACATACAGCAAACATATCAGCCTCAGCCTTATTGTAGTCGTCGGCTCTCTTCACATGTCATTTTTGTTTTTATATATATCAGCTAAAACTGTGGTTCTCTTCATCCTGGCCATCAGTTTCATGGCCTGCGAGCAATACTGTGTAAATCTGTGAAGCGACTGCATTGTTTCTCCTCTCAGGACACTTGGCGCTTTCGATTTTCCTGTTTTATTTTCTACTTTTATACTAGGTGATCTGTAAAGTTTTGGTGGTGTAAATTTCTTTTCTTGTTTTTTTAAATAGGACCACTACTTTATTTGTAAAAGACGTGAGGAAGAACTTCTTCTGAAGACTGTAATTATTATGTTTGAAGACACTGATGCATTCAATGCTGTTCCTCTGATTTGTCTATCCTGTATTTTTGTTTGTTTTTCATCTTGAAGGAGTGACACATATTTCGTGAAACTTTCCCGCCAACATGCAGTTCATTCGTTTCAAATCGAAGATGTTGGCAGAATGATTAAATGAAGGAAAGCATACGCTTTTGTTTTTGTTGAAAGTCCTCATCATTTATCAGAACCGTGTCAAATATTGAAATCCAGCAACATTCAGTTCATATTTTCACCCCAAAAATCAAAGGAAAGAAACAACAATCATTTTGCATTTAAACTTATTTTTAGTTTAGTTGTTTACCAGGGTTCTGAAGCCATACAAAACATGCTGGGCAGTTTTATTTAACCCAACTATCATTTAAAAATTACTATATGGCTGGCTTAATATGAACCCAAAATCATGGGTTATTTTTATTTTATACAACACAGACATTTGCAAATCTAAATTCTGCAGTAAAGCAGCTCGAAAAAAGGCTGGAGTGTCTTTATTCGATTCAATTCTCATGACAATAATAATGTCAATGCAAAGTAATGGCCAACAGGCTGCCGTTTCATGTGATTTTGAGGTGGAAAATGACTGAGATTTGCCTGGTTTCCGTGGGTCTGTACTGGTTAGCCGTCAGCTCCACTGGTACATTAGTAGGGTACAGGTACAGTTCTCGATGGCTCTTTCAGAGCGATTTGGGCCGCGGCTGAGAGCATGTTGAAGCATGTTGAATGTTGCGCGAGGTGAACGTGAGTTTCCTGCAGATTGTGAACGCTGAGCCAGTGTCGCGCGCTCATCCGCCTCATCGAGCCCTCGCTCACGTATGTGCACTCCTCCACTTCTTATTTATTTTTATTTTTTTTCTTATTTATTTTGTTCCTTTTTGTGTGTGTGTGTGTGTGTGTATCAGCCCGTTGCTACTGTATACATTTCATTGTGCAATTCCTTTCTTTATATCCATTGTTTATATACTAACGTTTTGTTGTTGTGCATTTCTCGTGTTTGTTGTGTTGCTGAAGGAGGTTTAGGATGATTTTAATCTGGTCACTGTTGTTCTGTTTGTTCAAATCAACCAAGTGCCATCAAATGGATTGAGCACGAGAGAAATCAGAAGAATCCGGAGAGATTTTATTGTATAATTAGGTTACATATTGTTAATCTCACGAAAACATGTCCGGGTTGTATTTTCCCCTCCAAAATCGAGTAGAAAAAGTCGCGTGAATAAATTTAAATATAAATAAATTATATTTATTAATTAATTGTAATATTTCATACCATGGTCTGCCTGAATACTCGATGCGCAGATAGTTCCAGTCAGTTTAATCATTGTTCTATATCAATGCGCTGCGCTCACTGATAACGCGCGCATATACGTCACTGACTTTGCACAGAATCTTCTTCTCAACGACTTTTATTAATAAATGAACTTCTCTGCTACTGACTCGCTGCATTATATCATTCAGCAAGGACGTCGCTGTTTTTAAAGTAATTCACAGCTTCATTGCTAGAGAGACGGTGAACAGACGGAGGTAAATCACATCTCTCTCTCTCTCTCTCAGTAGGCTATAGATTTTATAATTCAATACAAATAAAATAGCACTACTTTATCTCTGACTGATTTAAGGCGGACCGGAGTCGTAGCTGACAAAAATAACCGCCATTTTAACACTTCCTGTCAAATTTAGCGCTGCGAACATCGATGGCGGCTTTAACTTGTCAAAAATAGGCTATTTTTACGTAAAAAAAACAGTTAAATTTACATAAAGCATGTTTTTAGGTTACCTGAAAAACATATTCAAACACAAATGAGTCGATAGTTTTCTTAAAGTAAGAGTAAAATGGACAACTCGGATGGTTTCATGAGAAATGTTTGAGATCATATTAAGATATTTGACTTTTAGTTGCAGACTTTGGAGTTTTGAGCAAATCTGAACACAATTTGAGACCTAGTTCTGAAAGATACAAGAAAAATACCTGATTTTGGCATTAAATATGACCTGGACATGTTTGTTTTGCATCCTGTAAGCTTCACTCAATCTTTTCATGAAATGAATGAGGAAAACTAATGATGAATTCTGCTTCTGAGGGTCTAAAACCTTGTTCAGTCTCTCTAATATCCTAAAGATATGAGCTGAAATCATTGCGTTCAATCAGAATCCCATAACTGGAGGTCTTGAAGACAGTCGCAGTTTGTGTTAATGAAACTAACCTTGTGAAGTGCTTTATCTCTGTTTCTCTCTTTTTACATGCACTGGAAAGTACTTTGTGTTTGATTGAATCTCAAGGGTTCTCGTATCCCAGTGTTATAGTATCTCTAACATGTCTTCTCAAGTTCTTGAGATGTCAGGAATATCTTTTTTTTTTTTTTTTTTGTCTTCAATGTTTTTGATTCAGATGGTGCCCATATTAGTCTGAAATCAACAACCCATGATGAAGCCAACAGTGTCTTTAACTGTATTTCACTCCATCTTTGTTTTGTTTTTGTTGTTTTGTAAGTTGATATTGACTGCTATTGTTGGGGCTCATTGGTTTTGGTTTCTAAAATGGATTTTCTTACTGAAATTGGTGGCTTTTTGAAGGCAGATGTTTTTGTCATTCAGTTTCCGACTGTGATCAAGGGCTTTTTTAATCTCTAAACATTCCTTGTCATCTGCAGTTCCAGATTTTGCCACACAATCAAGTTGGCATATTCTGCCTGGGCCTTCGTATATCCAACAGCTGATGATTTACATTGAAATGAACCCATTCAGAAAGCCATTTATTCTAAGTAACGTATGGATTCATCTAGTCTCGAGGCTCACACACTCACTGTACACCGAGAAATGAGACCCAGCGAAGATGTAGCATGTGTGTAAACATTGGGACTGTACTCTGCACTCCTCACGTTGGTTTTGTTTCTGTTTTTGATACAGTATGGAAGTTCTAGTTTTTGTTATATAGTGCAATATGCTGTACATAAGAGCTTTGCTCTACAAAATACTTTTCTGAAGTTTTTTTTTTTTTTGGTTGTTTCATTGGTACACTTTTATCAATAAAATCATATTAAAGTCTCAATGTTTTTGAATCATTATTAACTAAAACTAGTAACACTACTACTAACTTGACCAAGCGCAGCTTCTAAGTATCAATGTATGTAGTGCTTTTTTTATTGTTTGTTTTATTAGTGTATTTAATCTAGATTTATTATGTAAAATGTGACCCTTATTGAGATCCCCGTTTTATATTTAGTTCAATCAACAACAACAACAACAGTGTGTCTTCAGTTTGGCTGGAGATTTCATGTGTTTGTGCTTCTGTACGTCTATTATTGTAGTTAAACCAGTGTAATATGTTGTAGTTTGTTGAATTAGAGTCTCTCAGAGCGAGTCAAGCACCCTGAGGCTGTTTATTGGCGTCATGTCGTGCAGAAGCGTAATGAACTGTACAGTATTGGGGCTGCTGGAGACGTGAAACTATCCAGGCGTTTGGCAGTGCCGCTGCCCGCTGTTTGTCTCTCCCAGAGCGAGGTCATTAATTCAGCCGCTCTGCCATGCTGCTGCCCACACTAATGAGCGCCTGTCACACATGATCACGTGACCTGAGCCCTGGCGTCACACGGCTGTCATTAAAGTCCGTTTTTTAAGCCTCATGCCCATTTATAGTGCAAACAGGAAGGTTCTGACTGAATTAATGTCAGTTTTCTGAAAGGTCACTTTACTTTAGTCGATGCACAGCTGCGGGAGGGACTCATTTAATGTTCATGTCAGTCGATTTGTTTTGGACGAGGATTAAGATTAAAACACAGATGACCTTATGAAAGTGATAGAGGTGATAGAGGTCAAAACCATTGTTTTTTTTTCATGCACAGGTCAGTTTTGAGGTTTTGTTTCCATAACATGTCTTAGGTCTATTAGTGAAATCTGTTGACTTTATCAATCTTAGTTTCATTATATGCCAACGGTGACAGTTCAAAAATGGGAGAAAAGCACTTCTTGTGTTTTTTTCCTCAAGTTTGGATGTCTGTAACTCAAGAAGTATTAAAGATATCTTAATATTCTTTTAGATTCTGGTTCTTAACAAACTTTCCTTCTGGTATCTTCATTTCAAAGGCCCTCGATGGTTCAATCCCAGAGATATGAAGATCCTAATGCGGCTCCATGAGTAAATTGGTCAATTGTACACATTTTCAGTGGTCACAAACCCAATGTGGGTCACTTTGCACACAGCCGATACTTTTCTTTTAAAGAGGAATATCTGAAGAACAAATAAAGTCGAAACTAGTTGCATAGAACATACCTCTCTGAGTGCCATAAATATTCCTTTTCCAAAGTTTGCATGCTTGTAACTCTAAAAATATTCAATATATCTTAATATCCTTCTAGATTCTCATTCTTAATAAATTTTTCTTTTGAAATCTTACTTTTTAAGGCCCTATATAGTTCAGTCCCATAGATATGGGGATCTCAAAGCAGCTCCATGTTCAAATAGTTGAATTTTACACATTTTAAACGGTCAAGAACCAAATGTAGGTGACTTTTTATTAGTTATTGTGTTTAAAGACGGATGTCTGAAGAACAAATAACACTGAATCTAGAAATGTATCTTGTTTTCTTCTATCAAAACAATTGAATACAACACCTCTCTGAGTGGCAAAAACAAAAAAATTTCCGAAGTTTACATGTCTTTAATCCAAGAAGTGTTAAAGATATCTTAATGTCATTTTAGAATCTTGTTCTTATGAAACTTTTCTTTTGGTATCTTCATTTTTAAGGCTTTACATGGTTCAGTCTCATAGATATAGGGACGTCAATGTGGTAACGTGTTGTTTCGATACTGCGTATTTGAACTCTTGGTAGCTTCAGAAGCTGTTAAAATGAACAAAATCCCATCGTCCATCGTATCCCTAAAACTGATTCAAATATAGATTCTTATAAAGACACTTTTGACTTGAGAGCAAGTTAATGTGCCTCAACGTGACCATTTTCAGTGGATTTTTGGCACACAGAGAGAGTTATATTTTATGCAATTCATTTTAATGGAGGGAAACGAGATACATTTCTAGTTTCAACATTATTTCTTCTTCAGACGATTCTTTTTCAAATGCAATAAGTAATCAGCTGTATGCAAAGTGGACCACATTTGTTTTTCGAGCACTGAAAATGCGTAAAATTCAACAATCTGAACATGGAGCTGCTTTGAGATCCCAATATCTATGGGACTGAACTAGGGCCTTGAAAATGAAGATTTCAAAAGGAAAGTTTATTAAATGAGAAAAAAATTAGATTATTTCTTCTTCAGATATTCCTCTTTAAAATAAAAGAAGTATTAGCTGTATATAAAGTGACCCACATTTGGTTTTTGACCACTGAAAATGTGCACAATTTACTCATGGAGCCGCATTAGGATCTTCATATCTCTGGGATTGAACCATCGAGGGCCTTTGAAATGAAGATACCAGAAGGAAAGTTTGTTAAGAACCAGAATCTAAAAGAATATTAAGATATCTTTAATACTTCTTGAGTTACAGACATCCAAACTTGAGGAAAAAAACACAAGAAGTGCTTTTCTCCCATTTTTGAGCCGTCACCGTTGGCATATAATGAAACAAAGATTGATAAAGTCAACAGATTTCACTAATAGATCTACCAATCTCTGTGTGAAAATAAAATAATGATGCTGCCATCTTTATAAAGTCATTTTTACACCGCTCTAATTTGGCTCCAAATCTCAGGTGAAAATGGTCATTTTGACCCGCTCTACAAAACACTGGATTACTCAGTAAATATAGTAATATTTTGGCTTTCATCACTATTTATGTTTGTCTTTCTTTTTTTTTTTTTTAACAAAATCAAAAATTTGAGCTGGGGAAGTTCCATTAAGAATTCTTCTGACTATTTCATTTGTCAAGGCTTTACAGGGTTAAGAATAGAAATGCATTTTCCAGACATGCACGCGTCAGGAGCACCATTGCAGTGAAGCTGGAGCAGATATGAAGTTGTCTGGAGTGTGTTTGTTACAGGAGAGAGACTTTGGTGGGGGGGATTGTGGGATTGAACGCCTCCGGCAGCGGCTCTGCTTGGCTCAGCACTTTTCAGTGAGGATGGAGTCTTGGCAGCGCTGCCTCACAAACAATAGCCTCTGTGTTCTCGAGCTGTTCGCTCGCAGAAAGAGACACCCATTAGCCCCAGCGTCTATCTCTGAGGTCAGGCACAGGGTCACCGACAAGTGCCGATCTTGTTTATGTCTGAGGAGCCAATCAACACACACGAGCTTGCCTCCACGGTTAACCCTTTAGTGCCACCATGATACTTTTCTTTTATATCTACATGTTCTTTAACCCTTATTTTGTGTTCCAGTCATTTCTTTTTCCCATAAATGCTAATTACTGTTATCGAATTTGAACTAAAATTTACTGGCTTTGCTCACACAGGGTAGAACCCTAACTTTTTCTTTTTTTGGGACCTTGTTACACTTGTGGTTACAAAAAATGGCTTTAAAATCTCTGATTATGTTATGTTATTGCCAAATATTGTTTTCTTTCAGTAAGTTCACAGTTTTTTTTTTTTTTTTTGGATCTGGCTGATCGTAGGCCTATGAGTTTATGCATCTCAGTTCTTGCTGAGGTCAGATCAATGAGGCCCACAACCAGTCGGATCCAAAAAGAAACACAAAACCAGTGCTAATTGAAGGAAAACAAGTTGATAAAAAGATTAAATCCAGTATTTGATGATGATGTAGCATAATGAGAGTTTAAAAGGCGAAATAAGAAAAAAGTTTATGAACATTATTTGATCTAAAATATATATTTTGTGAAACATGTTGAACTCGTAAACTGCTAGAAAATCAAAGCCATAAACCTAAATAAGTTGCGCTCCAAATTTGAGGTTGATATCTCAAAAAATGAGCTTTCAGTAAGATTTTGTTACCAAATTGTCCTCATTAGGTGCCAGCAAAAAAGTTGGATTTGTGATTTACAGTTTTTCTCTCTCAAATATTACACACGCACACACAGTTTTTGTATTACACACATATAAACCACACTCTGACATCCATACAGTTATAGCTAAATAATTTATCCAGTTGGCTCTATAATATGCAGAAGCAGAAAACAGGAATAAAGCGAGTATTTGCTTTATAGGACGAACCTGAGAAAATGGCAAAAAATTAAATTTGAAGCCTTGCCAACAGAATGAAAGCCTATTAACAAAGACTGCATCATTTTATAGTTAAATGGCCCTGGGATTGAAAATTTCAATAGGGACATTTTTGTCCTTAAGGTCCTGAGAGGAACTATTTTGTGTTACTAGTGCAACATAAATTTATTAAAAGAAAATGAGAGTGAAATAGTAAAATTCTACTTGTGCCAAAATGATTGCAGTTGGCATTAACACAGGCAAAATGATATAAAAAAAGACAAAAATATCCATAAGGACGCACAAGGGGTAAGAGACTGAATGCCAATAATGTTTGTCATGACTGATGTATAATTAATAAATGCTCACCATAATAAAGTAGCTGTTGGCAGAGCAAAAGCACTTCAACGCTGACAAACCACAGATCAGACTCACGGCAATAACAGCCAACACACACACACACTGGGAGGCAATTGCTTATTTATTGTCTTTAAAACATGCACTCGTTTAGTCAGAACGTCAAACGGCAGTGTGTGACTGACTGTAGCAAAATGCTGTATAACTTCATCACATGCCTGATCTCACATTGTAGTATCTGAATATTTAATGTGTTTTTGACTACTAATGTGATATTTGTTCTCTTTTTTTGTTGAAGTTTCAGTATAAGAAACTTGTGGAGTGTTAAATTGAATTGAATTAGAGATGCACCAATACTAAATTTATCTACCGATTATTCAGAGTGATGTCTGCCGATACCGATACTGATACGTTCTGCCTTTTATACCTTCTTTTTAAATTAATGACAATTTCATTATAATTAATAACTAATCATTATATATTTAATTATTATATTTTGAAAGAAATGCAAATAAAAACTGTATTCTCTCTATTACACAGTAACTGGTGTCAGTTATAAACAAACACACTACTTAAATTAATATTAACTAAATTCTATTTTAAACTGTTTTTAACCGATATATCGGCCAGTAATCGGTATCGGCCGATTACGAAAAAACCATCGGTTATCGGCCGATACCGATTATTGGCCGATATATCGGTGCATCCCTAGTGACAGAAGCTAGTCTGTGACAGAAATGCACTTATAGCAGATGTCTATGTGGCAAAACACACATGATAAACATCATTTTGAGTATAACCACTCTTAAAGCAGTCATTAAATATGTTAATATGAGAGTAATGTGATAAAATCACCACCTTGTCTGAGTAAAGTTTATATTCAATTTTCAAACACCAGAAAGATGATGACTTTCATTGTAAGAGTCACTGTAAATGCTGTTCTCGCTTTTATTATTTTCTGTGGGAATCAACATCATATCACAGATTGTTTTTGTTTTAATAAAGCACAGCTGATATAATGCAGAACTGTAGCCCTGCGAGGCACACGAGAGAAAAGACGGAGCATGGAAGAGTAACAGGAAACCTCTTCATTAACTCTAGTCTAGTGTCTGTGCGTGTGCATGTGTGCGTCCCAGAAGCTCTGAGAGAAGACACTCATATAAACAGTCTCTGTGCGTGCTAATGAAGCCGGTAGCATGTGTCTGTTGTGATGGCGTTTGAGGTGTTGTATCCAAAACAAAGCGTTCAGCACAGATTTCTGACTCACTGTTTGTTTGTGTGGCTCGTTTATTCGAAACGATCTGAAAGTAGCCGAGAGCTGCAGACGTGCTGCCATGAGCCCAAACCCTCCAGATTACAGTGTCTGTGTCAGCGACCGGTTCAACTGGTTCTGTGAACGTTCAAAACAGATTAACTGAGAGAGATTGACATTTACAATGATGCATTTATACTGCGTTCAGGGTGTGCATCAGTTCATGCATTTTCTGGAAATCGAACCCATGACCTTGGCATTGTTTAAACTTTTGGAAAATGGTTCTTTCTGCAGTGAACACTACATAGGGACCCTGTGAATCGGTGCGTGGATAAACAGGTAAGTATGTCGGTTGTGTGGACTGTGAACACTAGTGCTGGGTTGACCATACTGGATTTGAACCGAGATCTTTTGGTCTGTTTTTAGTTGATGTGTGAACAAAACTTCACTAAACATCGTTTAGCTCCTCCCATAATCAAAATTCAAACAATAATTGTGGTTTTGACGCTCTTCACGTAAATTGCTGTAGCGCACATGAACTGATCATCTCTTTACTACTAGTTACAGCACCAAATAAGCATGAATGAACATCAGAAGGAATGTTGAAAGATACAGAACAACTTACTGAAATGAATGTAATCGATCAATCAACCGCGGAAAGACGTCAATAAAACAGCTGGAGATCAATATGTCACGTAACATTTATAGCCATTTAATGACCATAAATGCCATAAACTGGATAGTTAGTTAGAAAAGTACTCTTGAGAGGAGCATTTTGATAAATATATGCACTATATTACATATTATTAAGTTTTACTTAAGCTAGTAATGTCTTTATTATTTAATATGTGAATAAATGTGTTGTGAAAACAAGTCGTCGTTTTAATGTTTATATTTCACCAACAAACTAGAGCAGAAATTATTATTAAAAATTGCTATGAAAACTGCTATTTATTATTTTAAGTGTTAATTATTAAATAAATTTGATGAATTAATTGATTATTAAATAATTATTCACCTCATTCATTTTGGTTTTGGTAAATTTTGGTGCATCACAATGGAAAAATAATTAAAAATAAATAGGAAAATAATAAATAATAATAGGAAAATAAGTAAAGGAATATATGACTTGATAAAAGAAATATCATTTTTTAATTAATTTCCTGAATTTATTTTTTAAATAAATAAACGTATAAATCGGAAATAAATATGGAAATAATATATATTTTATATATATCATATATATATATACAATAAAAAATACATGAATGCATAAATAAATAAATGAAAAAATGTATTATATATGTCATTCATTCCTTTTATTTCCTTATTATTATATTTATTAATTTATTTATGTATTTATTTTTTTATTAATTTTTAATTTCTGCAGGTTTGGGCCTTCATACACCACTGCCCATCAGACATTATTTGCACATCTGTTTTGTAGCAACACACACACACACACACACACACACATCACTGCAGCCTGAGCAACACAATGAAACAGACACAGGAATCAGTGAACAATGCTTTATTTTTCTTTTATGTTTCTTCTGCATGAACACATGCGTGTGTGACACTGATGATCGTTATTATGGGGTTTCATAAGTTAACCAGCTCATAACTCACTTCATAGGTGTAGTATCAGGTCTGTTTGAGTCACGTATGGAGCGCTGCAGCGGTCAGAGGGAGTCAGTGGAGTGTTTACTGAGTCACTCCCTCTCACAGCTGTGACACACACACACACACACACACACGCACACACAGAGCCATTATGAACCCACTGACCTCCTCTGCACTGGTGCCGTTAGAGAAGTCTGATTTTACTCTGATGTTTGCAGACGCGATCAGATCTTCTGCATTTCTCCCGTGTGTGTGTGTGTGTGTGTGAGCTGCAGAAGCGTTTGAATGCTGGAGTTTCTCCAGTGTTGGCAGAAGCGCGAGAGCTGCAGTCAAATGAATCTCTCCAGCAGTAATTAGAGTGAGTTTTGTTGGCGTGTGTCTCAGGATTGGACAGATGAAGGAGACGTGCCCGCAGGCCGGAGCCCGGCTGATTTAGCTGGTGTGTGTGTGTGTGTGTGTTTAAAAGCCTGTGGAGGGAAAAAAACTTGTCTGAGATTTAGTCACGAGCACAACACTGATAAGAGAAAGAGAAAGAGTAAAAGACCTGCATCTCACACGAGTACACTGCAAAAAAATATTTCTTGTTTTCCAGTACAAATATTTAAACATTCTCAAAACAAGATACATTTACTTTCTTGTTTTATTTTGGTGTGTGTGTGTGATAACAGCAGCAGAAATGTTCAAGAATATGTTTCAGGATCAGTTGTTTCAAACATGTAGTTTAGCTACTAATCTATTGCTTTAGACCGTCAGCCCTGTTTCCCAGCTAGTTAACAAATGAAACTTTTTGTTTTCTTTCCTGTCCTCCCCCATCTCTCTCTCTCTCCTTTCGTTTGGCTGTCGTCCAGAGCTCCGCAAACAATCGCCTGAGCGGCTGCAGCCAAGTCCTGATGGCCATAAACAAAACTGTCGAGCCGTTCGTCTCCACCTCCTGCAGGTCCTGACAGCTGTGGCGCAATATAACCGCTGGCAGCAGCCGCACCTCCACCTGTGAGTGTGAGAGAGAGAGATTACTGCGATATGACCCACTTCTCATCCACCCATCAGATTCGATTCGCTTCATGAACACAGCATAAACTAGTGCTGCTCGATTATGCCAGAAATCATAATTATCATGATTATTGTGGCCAGTATTGAGATCAGGATTATTTTTATACTGATAACACAATTACTCTTTGCCTTTGGAAACATCATACATTTGATGAACTGTTTTAAAGAACTTTTTTATTTTTTTGAACTTGAAATATAATTCAAATGAAAAAAGTAAAATAATTAGATAAATAAAAATAATTTGTAAAAAACTTATATATATATATATATATATATATATATTTTTTTTTTTTTTTGGTAAATTTCAGTGCATCATGATGGAGGTCCAAACCTTAATTAAAAATAAATAAATTTAATAATAGGAAAATAAATAAAAGGAATATATGACTTGATAAAACAAATGTAATTAATTTTTAATTTATTTTAATCTTGCATTTATTTTAAACAGAAATAAATGCATAAATAAATAAATGAAAAAGAAATTAGTAAAGATAAAAAAGAATAAAAATTATTTTAAAAAATACAGAAAATAATTAATAAAGGGTAAAATACGAAAAAAAAAACAGGATTACATTTAATTAAAAATTAAGTAATTTACATATATTAATTTATCTATGTATTTATTATTTTATACATATTTAATATCTGCAGGGTTGGACCTCCATATACCACTACCCATCAGACTTTATTAGCATCTGTTTTGTAGCAACACACACACACACACTCTCTCTCACACACATACACACACACTCTCTCACACACACACTCACACACACACATACACACACACACACTCACACACACACTCTCTCTCACACACACACATACACACACACACACCAAATCACTGCAGCCTGAGCAACACAATGAAACAGACGTTGAAATCGTAATTGAAAATAAATGAATATAAAACAACAGTGAAAAGTCAGCAGCAGTCAGTGAAAACTAGCAGAACTGGCGTCACACTGAGATCTTTTATTCCAGCGGTAATTTGAGCAGGTTTATAATGAATCTGTAACCGGAGTAGATGAGAGTTGAAGAGTTCAGCTTGAGCTCCTCCGGCTGATTTTGTCACATTCACACAGCAGGCCTTCTCATGTGATAGTCGCTATGGTGATTGTGTGATTGACAGGTTGGCACATCTCTCGCCTCACTATTGGATGTTTTTCTGGCTGTTTTTGCACATGCATGCTGTGCTGCGATGTCATACTGTAATCCAAAATAAGAAGCAAAACATGCAGGAGAACGTCTAGGTTAATATTGTAACCCCCGTTCCCTGAAGGAGGGAACGGAGACGTTACATCGTTACATCGATGTGACATAATGGGGTCTCGCTTGGGAGCCCAATCACCTCCAAATGGTACAAAACAAGCCAATGGGAATTGGCCAGTGAGATTTACATGTCGGGCCATAAATAGGTATAAATGGGACCGGCATACTCACTTTCATTCATATTTTTGCAGAGGAGCCGAAATAGTACCCGGTCATTCAGCGGAGACTCTGGATTATGGCAAGGGGACGTAACGTAACAATAGTAACCTAGACGTTCCCATTCAGTCAGTCACGTTCAACATTACGTCGATACTGACGTAATGGGGTCCAAATGGAAAGCGCCATAGCAACTGAGCTACCTTACGAGTGTTAGGGAAGCAGATGCTGGCAAGCTGTGCTACCACAGAGTCGTAACCCTCCAGCACCTGAATTAAGCCCGAGAGGTCTTCCATACCAGTGGGATGGAGAGGACAGGGTGTTACTCAGGGGATGGTCGAAGCTGCTGTTCCTTACCCATGGGGAAGAGTGTTTCGGGACTCGATTCCTACGTTTTTCAGCCATGACCAAAACGGCAGGAAAGTATTCCCCGTAGGAGGGGAAAGCTACGGAGACCACTCCCTGCCCAAAAGGAGGTAACATGTGGAAGACACACATGGACTGACCCAAGGGGCACTAACACATATGGAAGATCTCTGACGTAGGTCCTAGCTTCCGGGAGGAACTCTAGCGCTCAGAGACAGGGCAGAGCAGAACTGCCAAGGGAAAGACACAGGTTTACCATCAGGGAAACCGTACCGTGGACAGACGCATATGGGATTACCCGAGGGGAATCACATCATATGGGCATCTAGCCCAGTACAAGGGCTGACCAACCGGGCATGGACGCCTCCGCTGCGTCTGGCTGCCGCAGGATGCAGGAGGAACTCCACAGGGTTCACCATGTGGGGAACTTAACTGAGGAGCGGGAAAAGTGCTCGCATTCCCTCATCTGAGGGAAATGGCACAAGCAAGCGAACACTCGTCGTTATCTAGGTGTAGACAGCACACGGGTGGACACCGGGTCCACTCTGAGATTATAACACCTCGTGAACGTGTTTGGTGTTGCCCAGCCTGCAGCTCTGCAGATGTCTGCTACAGAGGCACCATGCGCCAACACCCAGGAGGAGGCAACACCCCGAGTGGAGTGAGCTCGCAACCCAAGGGGGCACGGCTCACCTTGGGACTGGTACGCCAAAGCGATGGCATCCACTATCCAGTGGGACAACCTTTCCCTTCTGCTGACCTCCAAAGCAAACAAAGAGCTGCTCAGAGCTTCTGAAGCTCTGCGTGCGGTCCACGTAAACATGCAGGGACACGAACGGGACAGGGGCAGCGCTTGCAAGTTCACCACCTGGTCCCGGAAGGGAGTGGTGGGAACTTTTAGCACATATCCAAGCCGGGGTCTCAAGATAATACAAGAGTAGGCCGGCCCGAATTCTAGGCACGATTCGCTGACCGAAAATGCTTGCAGCTCCCCAACCCTCTTAAAGGAAGCAAGCACGGTCAGGAGCACTGTCTTCAACAACAGATGTTTCAGCTTCAGACCCGCCAGAACGACAGAGAGGTCCCAAGAGGGAATGAGGCGAGGCGAAAGGAGGTCCTTCCTCAGGGGATGCGCCAGGGATGGGCTGTTGCGAGGAGCATCAGCTCTGGGAACCAGGTCCGGTTGGGCCAGTACGTCGCAACTAGCAAGTTGAGTATGCGAACGTCCACTTCCCTAAATGGGGCAAGGGCACCCTCCGCGACTTTGGTAAAGACGTGAGGTGACAGGGACAGCCCGAAGGGTAGGACCTTGTACTGATATACTTGACCCTCGAACGCAAAGTGTAGAAACAGTCTGTGTCAAGGGAGGACCGAGACATGAAAGTACGCCTCCTTCAGGTCGATCGCTCCGAACCAATCCTGGGCACAAACGCACGTGAGGATGCATCTTGAATGGGAGCTTGTGAAGGGCCCGATTCAAGACACGCAAATCCAAGATTGGCTGTAACCCCCCGCCTTTCTTGGGTACTATGAAGTATGGGCTGTAAAACCCTGACTTCATCTCGGCTGGAGGGACAGGCTCTATTGCGTCCTTCGCCAAAAGGACCGCAATCTCCGCCTGCAGGTCAGAGGCGTTTGGGCCTGTCACCGAGGTGAACAGGACGCCGCTGAACCTGGGTGGACGCCTGGCGAACTGAATCGCATAGTCGAGTCTGACTGTCCGAATGAGCCAACGAGATGGGTTGGGGAAGCGTAGCCATGCCCCCAAGCACCGTACAAGTGGAACCAACCGGACAGCAGAAGTACCCTCCGGGGGGCAGCGTGGAGCGTTGTGGCCAAACCTGGGAGGCAGTGCGTCCCGAAGTAGAGGCTGTGAGTGGGGTGCACTCACGTGGCTCAGAGTGTCCCGTGAGGGATGGGGCAGGGTGGCATGGGGTGCACTCATGTGGCTCAGAGTGTCCCGTGAGGGACGGGGCAGGGTGGTGTGGGGAGGCCATGCGTCCCCGGGGCGCCAAAGCCCTGCCTGTGGCGAAAGAGGGTGTTTATTATTGCTGAGAGTGAGGAAGCGGTGCATCACACACTGTAAGCACAACCCTGTATGGCCCAGAGATTTTGGAAACTGCTCTTTTATTGACAAAGTGGGGAACAGAAATAAAATGAAACACAGGATTCTCCACCCGGCCCTCTCTTGGGGGAAGGAGCAGTGCCTTCACCGTCTCCTGGGACAGAGCAGTCCCCTCCATCTCTGGACCACCCGTCTCAGGACCGCTTCTTAGGCTTCTTTTTCAAGGGCTTAGTAGCCTGGGCGGGTTGCATCGCCTTCCTGCGGGTGGCTCAAGGAGGATGGGAAGGTACCTGTGCAGCCGCAGAGGGACGCCCTCAGCGAGGAGCAGATTGGGGGCCAACCCGCGGTGGATTGGTGGCAACATCATCGAGGGTAGTGAGAGTGGAGGAGGCAGAAGTTCGGTTTCTGGGACCGGCATACTCTACGAGCTGCAGCCAACGCTGAACGTGCCTTCCCACCAGCCAGAGAGAGATCTACGAGCTGCAGCCACCGAAACAAAAATAAAAAATTAGTTTTGCAATTCTGTTTGTAGTTGTTCTGTGCACATAGATGATAAATGCATCACAGCAGCTTATCACTCTGTGTTCAGAGCTGTCGGTGTGAAGCTGATATAGTGATAAAGCAGACTAAGCTCTGGTATGTCTTCACCTCACTGAAGGCCTCAGAACAGTAGATGTGGTCACATTAAACCCGTGGCCTTCCCGCATGCTGCCACAGCGGTCGTCTACTGCAAACGCTGGTGGCTTTCCTGCAAACTGCTCAGCAGGGTTCAGATCGAGATCTGAAAGACTCAACTGAAGTGAAAACACTTACTGAGAAACACACGAGAAACCGCACACAATCTGCAGAGTTTAACAGAACTCTAGATGACCTCTATGAAGTATTCAATCAGTTAAGGGTTTTAAATGGATTTTTGTTGAACTGCAAATAAATATAATAGAATATTTTATATATATATATATATATATATATATATACCGATCAGGCATAACATTATGACCACCTTCCTAATATTGTGTTGGTGCCAAAACAGCCCTGACCCATCGAGGCATGGACTCCACTAGACCCCTGAAGGTGTCCTGTGGTATCTGCACCAAGATGTTAGCAGCAGATCCTGTAAGTCCTGTAAGTTGCGAGGTGGAGCCTCCATGGATCGGACTTGTTTGTTCAGCACATCCCACAGATGCTTGATTGGATTGGAGGCCAAGTCAACACCTCAAACTCGTTGTTGTGCTCCTCAAACCATTCCTGAACCATTTTTGCTTTGTGGCAGGAGCATTATCCTGCTGAAAGAGGACACCAGGGAATACTGTTTCCATGAAAGGATGTACATGGTCTGCAACAATGCTTAGGTAGGAGGTACGTGTCAAAGTAACATCCACATGGATGGCAGGACCCAAGGTTTCCCAGCGGAACATTGCCCAAAGCATCACACTGCCTCCGCCGGCTTGCCTTCTTCCCATAGTGCATCCTGGTGCCATGTGTTCCCCAGGTAAGCAGCGCACCCGGCCATCCACGTGATGTAAAAGAAAACGTGATTCATCAGACCAGGCCACCTTCTTCCATTGCTTCGTGGTCTAGTTCTGATGCTCACGTGTCCACTGTTGGCTCTTTCAGAGGTGGACAGGGGTCAGCATGGGCACCCTGACTGGTCTGCAGCTATGCAGCTCCATACGCAACAAACTGCGATGCATTCTGACACCTTTCTATCAGAACCAGCATTAACTTCTTGAGCAATTTGAACTACAGTAGCTCGTCTGTTGGATCGGACCACACGGGCCAGCCGGTTCACCACTGTTCCTTCCTTGGACCACTTTTGATAGATACTGACCACTGACCGAGAACACCCAACAAGAGCTGCAGTTTTGTCTAGCCATCACAATTTAGCCCTTGTCAAACTCACTCAAATCCTTACGCTTGCCCATTTTTCCTGCTTCTAACACACATGTCAATTACCAGGCCAAACACGGCCTGCCACATCTTTTAATCAGGCCCGCAAACAAATTCTGGTAATCAATTTAATGTGGCCTGTGCGCTGTGTAATCCATAACTTTTGGCACTCTAGAGGCTGATAAACTACATGCGTCTTGTGGAAGAACATGGTAGCCGGAGCTACTTCCGTCTGTTTATGTCTATGAAGAGTCACGCACTGTTTTGAAAAATGGATTCACGATGTACTCGCTCATTGTATAATTTTGTACATTTTGAACACAAAAAAGATGCCGCAGCTCTAAATAAACGTCTGTGACAATTACAACATTGAGACGCTAATTCAGAGAATACGGCAATAACTGTAAACAACGTAAATGCTATCTGACTTTAAATGTGGCTAACACAATAGCTAAAAAAAAGAAAAGTGCAGAGTGTCTGGTAAGAGTTAAAAAAGCCTAATTGTTTGGCATTAGCCCGGTGCATGAGTCCTTTCAAGTTCAAGTTTCTTTTCAAAGTAAGAGCTACCAAAATAAGCCAAATAATACAATATCAGATACTATTTGATGTCTATATACCATGTGGTATTTATGTGTATAATCTGTTGACTATTTTGCTTTATCAAAATTATTTTCTGAAATTGAAATTGCTGTTTTTAAAGTACTGTTTTATGCAGTTATGCTGGTCAGAGACCTTATTTCTTGTTTTGATAAAGATAAAAAGCCTGCTATAACACAAATGTGTTACAAATCAAAATTAAAATTAAAACCTTGTTGTTGTTGTTTTTTATATATATAGTTACTAATACACTTTTATTTCTTCAATAAATGAAAAAATCTTCTAAATATATGTCCGGCCCCTGATTTTATTCACAACCCTCTGCAGTTTGGATTTGACACCCCTGTTCTAACACATCAAATTTGAGGACAAAATGTTCACTTGCTACCTAATATATCCACCCACTAACAGGTGCCGTGATGAAGAGATAATCCATGTTATTCACTTCACCTGTCAGTGCTCATAATGTTATGCCTGATATATATATATATATATATATATATATATATATATATATATATATAGCCACATCTGCCAATGGCCCGCTGTAAATATTTTTTTACCAGCCATGAAATTTATGACACCAAAATTTTAGATACCAGTCTAAATTTTTAGGTAGGCCTACAGAAATTTAATAAAGTAATCAAATGTAAAATAACATTATTCAGTCAAGAGCAGTCAGTGATTTTTCTCTTCATTTTTTGTTGTTTGATTAACATTAATGACACAGTTGGCAGCAGGAATGTTAGGCTGCTGTCACTTTAAGAGCTAATGCACGGATCTAATATACTGAAACGTATGTGTTTTCTTTCTCTGTTCTTTTTTTTAGGGCTGCTACAGGGGGCTCTGTAATTGCTCTTTCAATTCAAGTCATGGTGGAGCAACAGTTTCAGCATCATCTTGCTGAGAAAGTTAGTTAAACACTTTGTAGCAGCAACTTGAATAATAACTCATTTAATGACACAGACGTTCAATCGCTTTGTCTGAAGTACTGATGTGTGTTCGCATCAACACAAGAACATGTTCAGCATGTAACCCGGCTGTACATTTGCAATGCAATGGCTAATAATCCACATTTTCATTTAAGCACGTTAGGCCTAAAGTATAATTGTTAGGGCTTGGACAATACATTGATGCACTGCAAATCGAGAAATGGATTCTGGATTGATTCTGATATTTTCCGTATGTATTGCGATTCTCTCTTGAATCGATTCTGAGCTTAGTTTTTTATCTGCCAACAGCAGATGGCACTGGTTGAAGCGAATCTCAAGGGTGTTTGCAGTGGGCTGTTTACATTAATCTCGCATCATAAAAGCATTCTGAGGTGCAGATACATTCTCAGACTCAGCCGAACGCACGAGCGCTCTTCTTCATGAGCATTTGAGTGTGCGTAGAATTAGCCTAGCCTTCTGTTAAAAACTAAGCTCAGAATCGATTTGCGATGCATTTGAAAAATATTAGTAATGATCCACGAATTGCGATGCATTGATAGTATTGTTCCAGCCCTAATAATGGTTGCCCAGCAAGGTCAAATGAGACTTCATAGTTGCTTGTAAGTTTGTATTTTACGATAATATCCCATCGTTGAGCTGTATAGTGCCAGAAGAGCAATGCATATGTTCAGTACAGCTTTGATTTTCATGCGTTGTGGTGTTTGGCGCTCTCTGCATTTGCTTTGTGACTTTTTGGTGTAAGATCAGTGAAACTATTCATGCTGATTATCTCAGCTGTTATTCTGACTACCGTTACCGACTGAATGAGCGCCCAATATTTTTACCTTCTGCCCTTTTTTTTAACTTATTAAACTCAAATGAAGTCTTTATTTTAATGCACCAAAGCCAAAACACATTTGTTTTTAGCTGAGCTGTCATATTTTTCTCTTAAAAACATTAGTGTCTTGTTGTGAGCATAGAGCTGGAGTTGCAAGCGCTGCAAACGCTTATCCAAAACAAGAGATAAGATTCGTTGTAAATAATCGCATTTCGCCGGCAGGAAAGCCAGATGTAAGGCTATTGTTTTGGCAACCGCTGACCTGTCATAATTCTCAGGCTTTGACGGGATTAGCAGAGCTGCGATAAGCTCGTCCATGCCGTCGCTGTTTCAAACAATAACTTATATTATCTGTCCTGCAGCGCTGGCATCTTCCCTCCGGGCCTGGACGAGTCAGATGGCAGAGATTAGCTCTCGTTGACTTAAATCCATTTAGTGACCTGTGGAACAAAGACTTTGGCTCTTAGTTCATGATTGAAGAGATGACGTACATCAGTGTTTCTTCTAACGATCAGCCCATCGTCATGCATGGAAAGTTAAGAAGTGAATACTAATACCTGTTTTCTATGTGAATATACAGTAAAGTGTAATTTATTCCTGAATTTTCAGCATCATTACTCCAGTCTTCAGTGTCACATGATCCTTCAGAAATCATTCAAGAAACATTTATGATTATTATCAATGTTGAAAACAGTTGTGCTGCTTCAGATTTTTGTGGAAACCGTCATACATTTTATTTTTCAGGATTTTTTTGATTAATAGAAAGTTCAAAAGAAAATAATTTATTTGAAATAGAATCTTTTGCAACATTGTAAATGTCGTTACTAAATAAAAATATTAATTTCTTACTTTAAAAGAAATCTTACTGGCGCATTTACACCTTAATAAGATTTATTAATTATTATAATGTATTAATTATAATATGCATTATTATTACAATGAAAACGTTTCATTTACACTTTAATAAGGTTTATCAATTATTATTAAAATGTATTAATTATAATATGAATTATTATTACCATGAAAAAGATGCATTTACACCTTCATATTATTATAATGTATTAATATTATTATTAATATTTTAACAGATGCTTTTATCCAAAAACGACTTACAAATTAAGACGAATCACGAGCAATTAAAGTCTGCAATGTTCATAGTAAACAAGATGTTAAAGTTTAGACCATCATATTTAAACCTAAATCACAAAAATTCATAAATACTGACGAAGGCACTTTTTGTAGTGGGTTTTATTCTAGTTTTAAATTGTTTAGAGAAAGTGTGCGTTCTCATCATACTCTATAAATGGATGTTAAAAATGCATTGAAAGTAGTGTCAGTGAAACCTGAGATTCAAAAGATTGCAGTCGTATTATTATCTGTCAATATCAATCAAAGAACTTAGAGTAAATAGTGTCTGTCAATGCACACAGCACTGTTTTTGAGTTTAACTCTGTCTGCTAATGTACTTTTTTTTTCTTTTTCTTTTTTTTTGGTGAAATAGAAAAACCAACAATCTAAACAAACTCGGTGGTGGAACAGAGCGTCAGTGTTCTCTGAGCCTCGGGAACAAAAGCGAGTGACTGTGATTTTCCTGACACCGGGGGGTAAAATCAGCATGAATGCGGTTGGCTGGTGTCCAGAGGTTTGGGTTAATCATTAGTGTCCACCGAACACTAAACATCTCTCATGTCTGACTGACACGGTCCCACAACCTCTGCTGACTTTCTCTTTACGGGACGGCTTTCATTTAGCTTGCGTTAGGCTGCTTAGACTTTATTTTGTAGTTTTTCGGGTTTTTTTGGCGAGGCTAATTACTCCAGCGCAGATCACAAACAGCAGTGGAGAAACGTGATCTGGTTGGATGCCACATGGGACAAATTTATTTGTTTGTCCAGCAGTTCTCTCAGCGATACTCGCCTGAGGGATTGTGTAAATCGAGACGAGGCAGAGATGTTTCGTCAAGCGTGTGGACGTGTATTTGTTAATAATTCCACAAGGATACGGCACTTTGCGTAGCGTGATGCCAAATCAATCATTTTAACTGTTACTGAGTAAATAATCTGTGTATATGATAAAAACAAGATAATGTTGTGCTGATCGTCACTGCAGAAGAAATCCATTATCCCTGTGGAAACGTGACATTTCCCCTTATAAATCTCAGCAGACTCTCTGTTATGCTTCAAGAATCAGCTCAGATGTTTCTCTTAAAATAAAACAAACAAACCCAAATGTGTCACATCCAGTCGCTGTAAAAATGAATGTGGAACGCCTCAGATCATCCATTTTATTTAATTTACCTGCAGTTCTCAACTTTGTCTCTGATGTTTCTCCTAAAATTTCAGAAGAGAAATAAAGAGTATATAAAATCATGCTCTCTGCACCAAAAAATAACCGGAATTGCATCACTTGAACCATGTGATGTAAATGCGGCCTTTAAGATCTCTTCTGAAACTCTAGTGAAAAACATCTGAGAAGCAGGTAAATTCAACATTTGATCTCACTGCTGTCTCAGAGAATGATATTAAAGAGAGATATTACTGATGTGAGATATTAAAAAGATCCGATTGGATTCCTATGGGAAGTGTTTTTGCTCAGAAATGACAGTTTAGCATCAGACACTGTGAATTGTGGTCTTTGTGTTTGAGGAAGAAGTCATTTCTCAAGGGTCTGGACTTGTCCAAGGATCGGCTCAGGTTCTCGCGGCGTTTGGCCGTAAGTGTGAGAGTGCGGGCCGTGACCTCACGCTGAACCGCCTGCAGCCTGGGGTTTTACGATCTACACATCATAGTCGTTCACCCCAAACCAAACTAGGTTGGAAGAGCGGCGTCAGGTGGGTAACAGCACAGGATGAACTGCACAGATCCGTCCGTGAACTCTTGAACTCAGAGAAACACACGCATCACTTCGCTTTCTCTCTGTTTTCAGCATATCAGAACATCTGGGATTTGTGTCGACTTGTACAAGTACAAGATTATAAGCGTTTAATGAAGCCTGGAAATAAAGTAAACAGTAACTGAAAATATATATATAGATTGTGTCTGTGAAGTTTCAGCTCAAAATACCCCACAGATCATTTATTATAGCTTGTCAAATTTGCCCCTATTTTTGTGTGTGTCCCTTTAAATGCAAATGAGCTGCTGCTCCCGGCCCCCTTTCCAGAAGAGGGCAGAGCTTTAACAGCTCGCGCTTCGGTCGCTCAACAACAACAAAGCTGGAGAATCTCACGCAGACAAAATGACGAAAGTGTTCAGCCTTACATTGTTCAAACCGGAGTCGACACTGATGGAGAGACTCAGGAAGAAGTTACAACTTTTAGACGTTTCTGAATGGTTAGTGGATAAATGTATGTAGTTGCTGTGGAGTTGATTCAACTCATCCACTAGCATGTGCCGTCATGTTAATGTTTTGTGTTGAATTGACCCTCGTTTGTGAAGCAGTCCGGTGTAAAATGGCGGCATGTCAACAACACTCGACTACAACAACTCTTCCTCTTCTCTAAAGCAGCCCAACATGGCCCCGCCCCCTTTGTTGTGTGTTCTCGGGGGCGGGGTTTATGTACATTTTAGGGTTTGTGATGTCACCAACCCGGGAAGAAGTCCTTGTTGTAGTCCTTAAACAGCAAATTCTGTAAAAGTAAATATCTCTCTTTGCATTGAACTTTGAGCGTCGTAACTTTGCAGATGTTGTTTATGCTCAAACAGCAACATTACACACTAACTAAAGTGCATAATCATAATCAAGGACCCCTTTAATAAAAACTTCAACACTGGCTAGCAGCTGGTTGTTTAGACACAGAGGTCAAAGGTCACCTAGAGGTGTACACAGTATTTTTAAAATGATAAAACACTTTGTCAACGTTGATATTGTGGCTTTATATATGATCAGAAACTTGCATGTGTGATTATATTATTAACATTTTACCAGAAAATACAGTTTTTGACCAGCAAATTTCTGAGAATTTCGGACATAGGCTACGTGTTTTGTCAGTCGTTAGAACGGCTGTTTCTAAGGCAGTAAGTGCATTGCATCGTTTTCATCAACTTATAGGTTATAAAGTTTATTGTAGATATATGTGGGCACTCAGTTTTTTTCTGTTATTTGGTCAAAATCTCATGTTATTAAAATGAAGTGCTTCACACAGGCTGTTTAAGACAGTATTGGCTGTGAATCGACGACAAATGCTAGACTGAGACACTCTTCTCTGCTCCTGAAATACATAAAACATTAGTCTTTATATATATATATATATATATATATATATATATATATAGTGTTTCTTGAGTAAAGAAAACACTGTACTTATTCCAACACCAGTTCTTTATTTGCCATTGCATTGCAAACAAGCAAAGACGTTCTTCATTCACTTCAGTCACGATAGAGGCGGGCGGAGTTATGAGGTTTGACTGACAGTTTGAGGAGCCAATGGAGTTACATGGTTTAGTCACAAGCTCTTTTTTTAATACTTTTCATTAGTTAAATATTTGCAAAACCCACAGACAGACGTAAAGGAGGACCAATAGATGAATCAAAAAATTATGAAATATGGAGATGCAAGGTTTCCACCTGCAAGTGACAGTGTATATAAACATATATTATGTTATATTACGAAACAGTAACACTCTTAACAGTGATTTTCCCGTAAGGAGGTTTAGCTGATTCTGTCAATAAATTCGGCCCTTTTCATTGCTCAAACACAAAGGTACAACAGCGAATCTAAAACCCCAGAATTAAGGCCAGATAGACTCCCTGAACCCACAGATATAAAAGGAGCAATAATAGCTTGGAATAAATGAAAACAGAAAAAAATCAGTCCACGGTTCAGAGGTGGCAGCTGTGTGTCTCTCTCAGCACGAATCTTTTCCAGAGTCAAACCTGAAACACATGCAAGAGCCAGAGAGAGAAAACACTAGAAAAACAATCAAAGGCTGAACAGTGAAAGCCTGAATTCGGCTGACAGCCAAGAGAAACATCTCCACCGTGGAGAGACGGAGAGAGAGAGAGACAGTCGGTGCTGTTTGGAAGGTCAACCATCACTAGTACTAGTGCTCGTAATGTTTAGTGTTTGAACAAACCCCTGACATTAGGGTTCAGTGCTACACGCAACATACAAAATGTGGTCAAGTGCACCATCACATGCGAACCTGACATGCATTGATGAGTCACTGTGACGGTAACGCAGGACTCAAGGGGGCGCTGGAGTTTCCTTCTAATGTCTGTGAACTGGATGAGTTTCAGGTAATACTGATAATACAATAACACATGCTTTATATATTGTATGCTCCGTCTCTGCTCTCAACTTTAAAACACGTCTTCTTGTGTTTGGACATTGCAAGTCAACACTACCTGTCAAACTCATATCTATCCTATTAAAACTTCATATGAAATCTATGACATAAATGTTCATGAAATATCACAAACATTTGGTTTATTTGTTAACTCAAACTCTCCAGTTGTCTACCCTGGGTCACATGACCATAAATGATCAAATTACTTCTTTGAAGTGACTAACGGCATGTGGAAGGGCATCTTCGTGAAGGGACTGAGGTGTTCACTTTCGTTTCGATTGCTCCTACAAATGGCGTCCCCTTCCCGAAGTGACTTCAAGTTTGGAATTCGCCCAAAGTTAAATGGGAATTACAGGAGGAAGAGGAATTCATGGAACCGGTGATGCATTCTGGGTAATTAAGTGTATATATTCTACTTCATTACATTCAAATTTGAACTGAAATTCCGCACCCTGTTTGTTAATTTAAATCAAATACAGGAAGTGAGTTTAAAAGGCATATCCTGTTTTTCAATGAGGTGCCCCTTTCTAAACATAAAACGAGCAGGTCATTATTGTAGTTATTAGACTTCCCTCTGACCCGCCGCGGGTCACATTCATCTCGTAGCACAGATGAAATGTGCTGAGTTTGATCTGCTGCAGTATGTGAGCGTCGTGAGGCATGTGAGATGTTTCGGGAGTCATGAATGTCAGAGATGAACATGAGCAGATGGACGGAGTATATAAATACACACGCACACGTTTGTAGGTCTTCGGCAGAGTTAGGAAGTTGTTTTTGTGGTCGTGATGATATACAATAACACCTGCCACATGTTCTGTCTAAAGAGAAACGCATAATAAATGGATTATTCTGGCTCTAAAATCTGATTGGATGAGATATTTGAAGCCAACAACTGTCAACACTAGTTTCAAGCTAAATATCAGTGTCTCAGTTGTAGTGTTGCCTGGGTGGAAACAATATTTATGTTTATTGAGCACAACAGTACCCGCCCACTTTTTCAGCAGCCTTGCTTTCAGAAGTAATTTCCAATTCATTTTTCCCTTAGGGATTAAAAAAAAAAAAAAGTCTGTTAAAGCTACAAGGTGAATCACAACATTAGTACAAAATTAGATTTGAAAAAGGATTTAAAAATGACTGTGAACTAAATGGATTCAGTAAGAAAAATAACTACACTGCAAATGACATCAAATTAAAAGTAATGGAGAAACAAAACTATTGAATTAAAGAAAATTAGGCATGTCTACTGTATCAGGCGGGGCATTTCAGGTGTGGCTACTGTAGCAGGCAGAGAGTTTGGGGTGTGGCTACTGTAGCAGGTGGAGAGTTTGGGGTGTGGCTACTGTAGCAGACAGAGTTTGGGGCGTGGCTACTGTAGCAGGTAGTAAGTTTGGGGCGTGGCTTCTGTAGCAGGCGGAGGGTTTGGGGCGTGGCTGCTGTAGCAGGCGGAGGGTTTGGAAATGGCTATTGTAGCAGGCAGAGAGTTTGGGGTGTGGCTACTGTAGCAGGTGGAGAGTTTGGGGTGTGGCTACTATAGCAGACATAGAGTTTGGGGCGTGGCTACTGTAGCAGGCAGAGGGTTTGGGGCGTGGCTACTGTAGCAGGCATAGAGTTTGGGGTGTGGCTACTGTAGCAGGTGGAGAGTTTGGGGTGTGGCTACTGTAGCAGACAGAGTTTGGGGCGTGGCTACTGTAGCAGGTAGTAAGTTTGGGGCGTGGCTTCTGTAGCAGGCGGAGGGTTTGGGGCGTGGCTGCTGTAGCAGGCGGAGGGTTTGGAAATGGCTATTGTAGCAGGCAGAGAGTTTGGGGTGTGGCTACTGTAGCAGGTGGAGAGTTTGGGGTGTGGCTACTATAGCAGACATAGAGTTTGGGGCGTGGCTACTGTAGCAGGCAGAGGGTTTGGGGCGTGGCTACTGTAGCAGGCATAGAGTTTGGGGCGTGGCTATTGTAGCAGGCATAGAGTTTGGGGCGTGGCTACTGTAGCAGGCATAGAGTTTGGGGCGTGGCTACTGTAGCAGGCATAGAGTTTGGGGCGTGGCTACTGTAGCAGGTGGAGAGTTTGGGGTGTGGCTACTATAGCAGACATAGAGTTTGGGGCGTGGCTACTGTAGCAGGCATAGAGTTTGGGGCGTGGCTACTGTAGCAGGCATAGAGTTTGGGGCGTGGCTACTGTAGCAGGTAGTGAGTTTGGGGTGTGGCTACTGTAGCAGACAGAGGGTTTGGGGCGTGGCTACTGTAGCAGGCAGAGGGTTTGGGGCGTGGCTGCTGTAGCAGACAGAGGGTTTGGGGCGTGGCTACTGTAGCAGGTGGAGAGTTTGGGGTGTGGCTACTGTAGCAGACAGAGTTTGGGGCGTGGCTACTGTAGCAGGTAGTAAGTTTGGGGCGTGGCTTCTGTAGCAGGCGGAGGGTTTGGGGCGTGGCTGCTGTAGCAGGCGGAGGGTTTGGAAATGGCTATTGTAGCAGGCAGAGAGTTTGGGGCATGGCTACTGTAGCAGGCATAGAGTTTGGGGTGTGGCTACTGTAGCAGGTGGAGAGTTTGGGGTGTGGCTACTATAGCAGACATAGAGTTTGGGGCGTGGCTACTGTAGCAGGCATAGAGTTTGGGGCGTGGCTATTGTAGCAGGCATAGAGTTTGGGGCGTGGCTACTGTAGCAGGCATAGAGTTTGGGGCGTGGCTACTGTAGCAGGCATAGAGTTTGGGGCGTGGCTACTGTAGCAGGCATAGAGTTTGGGGCGTGGCTACTGTAGCAGGCATAGAGTTTGGGGCGTGGCTACTGTAGCAGGTGGAGAGTTTGGGGTGTGGCTACTGTAGCAGGCAGAGGGTTTGGGGCGTGGCTACTGTAGCAGGCATAGAGTTTGGGGCATGGCTACTGTAGCAGGCATAGAGTTTGGGGCATGGCTACTGTAGCAGGCATAGAGTTTGGGGCGTGGCTACTGTAGCAGGTGGAGAGTTTGGGGTGTGGCTACTGTAGCAGACATAGTTTGGGGGCGTGGCTACTGTAGCAGGCAGAGCGTTTGGGGCGTGGCTACTAGCAGGTAGGCTTGCTGCGATAGTCTGTGTTAACAGTGTCACCAGTGTTCAGCTGCAACACTGGTTAAATCACTTGCCCGCTGCGGCAACGCCCCCCACTGTCATTTTGACAATGAGTTGCAAAACAGATCAGCAGCACGAGTCGGATTTCACTTCACTTTGCCTATATCGCCTCACTCCTGACTGACAAGACGATGGCGGAAGATTTGGTTTCAAAGTGAAATGTAAAAGTGCCCAGCGTCATTGTACTGTTTTGTTGTTGTGTTTTTCATGAAGAATAATAATGAACCCACTATTCAAACAATTGCTGCAATACCCACCCTTCACTTTTAAAGGTTTGTTAGTTATCATTTAAAAAACACTTTATGACAGTGCAGTATTACAGTACTGTCAGATGCATTCTGGGAAACACTAATGTGAAAGTGCACTACAGTGCTGAAATGACATGCTGTAGTACGTTATTAAAGGGGGACGTGTTTCTGTAGGTACGTCCTAATTCACATATGCCACTCACTATTCTATTCCATTTTGTAGTATAAATAGTGTAAGTGTGTTCACACTGAAAACTCTAAACAAGAAAAAGTGTACTTTAAATAACTGGACGATGCACTTAATTAATTAGTGTGGAACACTGGACACTTCATGCACTTAATGTTCGCAGCTTTCTTTATGTAGCCAGAGAGGAAGGGCTATCAGTCTTCAGTGTTGAATGACAAAATAACCTTATAAAATGTATACACTAGACGGTAGAGTAGTGTTTAGTGTGTCATTTGGGACACAACTTGTGTGTTATCTTAGTGGTCTAATAAAAGCTAGAGTGCATTATTCACTGGATCTCGGGCAGCTGTGAGCGTCTATTGTCCTGCCGTCTCACTGACAGATCCACTCAACGGCTCACAGACAGATGAGACACTCTCTGACCCCACAGCACTTTCCTTCAGCCCAGGTGCTGCTGGGAACCTCTTACATACAACATCAGCCGTACACAAAGCAAACGCCACTAATATCATGTTTTTCCCATGAATATTTCTTCCTGTTCATCTGATATCAGAGGTGTGAAACTCACTATAATCTGTCATTAATGCTGATATTCATCTGTGATCAGTGTGTCTGAGACTGAGGTTTAATCTGTCACATCAGATGCTGCTTAAGAGATAAGACGTTCTTGAACAGGCATATAGGCATTTACATCCGTTTTCTCACAAGGTGAAAGATGTAATATTTATTTCTACCCATAAATAACACTGGAACATTATTAAAGCTGCAGTTACATACTGTAGTGTTGTTTTAGTATCGCAGTTTTTTGCATTTTAGTTATTTAGTATTATACTTTTTCTTTTTTACACACATTTACAGTAATGCTTTATAACATCTTATATACAAAAATGTGTGATAGTTGACATGTAAATCAGGCTAGTCTAATCTTAACATGTTTAGTCTTTAAGGGGACCTATTATTCCCCATTTCACAAGATGTAATATAAGTCTCTGGTGTCTCCAGAATGTGTCTGTGAAACTTCAGCTCAAAATACCCCACAGATCATTTATTATAGCTTGTCAAATTTGCCTGTGAACAAAAACACGCCGTTTTTGTGTGTGTCCCTTTAAATGCAAATGAGCTGCTGCTCCCGGCCCCCTTTCCAGAAGAGGGCGGAGCTTTAACAGCTCCCGCTTCGGTCGCTCAACAACAACAAAGCTGGAGAATCTCACGCAGCCAAAATGTTCTGAGAACGTTCCCTAACTGTGTATGCTTTCTTTTGACATTAGAAATAAGCGTTACATAAGAAGATTTTACAAACAAAGGGAATGCATTAACTGATAACATACTGTCACTTTAGATAAAAACATCTGCCAAATGTAAATGCATGGACTTCCATAGTAAGTGCATTACTTTACACATGATTCATGCTTTTGTACAAACTGAGGGAAGAATCTAAATGATTTTCTGTGGTAAGTGACATCATGTCACATTCTGTTCACTTGTTTTGAACCCAGAACCTTTCACCAGTCCCACATTATATAAACAACATTAATTATGTTTGTGTTTTTTAATTGACGGCACTGTTACAGTCTTTCAGTTTCATACAATAATTGAAGTGTTTACTTCAATCCTCAATCCGTGTAACGCGATAAAGAGAGTTTTAGATATGAGAGGTCACGACACGAGCAAGAGTTTCCAGTTAAATCTCTCTGTGCCTCTCTCTCGGTTTTTACTCCACAGTTGTTGAGTGACAGGTTTGACCCACCGTGACCTCAGAGGCATGTAAGTGCTGATGTCAGCAGATTTAGTAAGCACACAAAACCCAACCCCACCCACAGACCACTCGCTCTCTCTGGTTTAATCAAGAAACCATAAGTATCGACTTCAGACAAACAGCACAACTCACCGCTTACCAGCTCACTCGCCTTGACTTCATTCTGAGGCGCAGACAAGACAATCCCAGAATGCAATGCGGAAACTAAGTGAGAAGCAAGATTATAAATAGACTTACATTGTGTTCAACATAAGAGATGCTCATTTCTGGCATCTTCTTTCAGACTATTGAAGAGAGAATGAATTTATTATATGAGAATTATATATTATATTATATAATAAGTTATATAACTATATTTTTCCTGTGTAAAGCCCATAACCACCATGTAATAGGTTATTTTAGTTAGTTAACTGGGCATTTCTATACCTTTTAAAAGGTGTTCTGTTTTCAACATACTACTAAAGTTTATGCTTCTTCAGTTTACACGACATAAGTTTATGCATATGGGTTTGTCACTAATACTAAAATACTAATTGTGCTTTCTTTTTAAAGCTGTGTGATTATACCCCTGCATCTAATGCCTGCCTGGCACTCTGACTAAAGGCAATAATGTGTGTTTGTGAAGAGATGAGAAATAGTGAAGCTCCACATGTCTGTCTGTGGTCACGTCACATCTGTGGTGAAGTCTTATGGGAAAGAGAGTACCAGACCACAGGGTGGGACGTACGTGTGAGATCTGAAAACAACTGAACAATTAATGTTGAGAACAACACATGAGAAGATTTTTATAGTGGTAAAAATGTTGCAAAACTCAAGAGCTTTGTAGATTTGAATCTGAAATCTTATACAATAGTCAGGTTAGACAGCGTATTGAACTTAACACACATGAAAATAAGGCTGTGAGGGACAGATGTACAGTCTTTACAATGGCACGCTCTGTATACAGCTCCTAGATCATATCATTTTCACAACTTTCAAAACTTTTCAGAAAGTTTTTGTCTACTGAAACTTTTTTTCCATCAGCTGAACAATCGGTAAAAACAACAGTACAATCCACTGAATGCACAGTACTTCTGTCCCTCACAGCCTCATTTTCATTCCTGTCAAAAATGAAAAATGGCGCTATCCTGACTAATGTCTATAAACATTTGTACTTGTATGTTGAAATTCACTCTCACAGTCCAAATGTAAAAACTTCATCCAATAGTTTACTCCCTAAAAAATAAATACAAAGTGGAGTAGATGGAGCAGACGGATAGGTCCTTAACTAAATCTGCTTGCAATCACATCATTCTCTATAGGGCACAGCTGATTGGTTCCTGCTGTATCAGTATCCAATGAGCTTGCTGCTCAACCTTCAAATACTGGTCAGCATTTACTATAACAGTTGCAGCATGCTTTCAAAAACCCTCCACCTTCCCCAGCTCCACCTGTGTAGATCTGCTATGGGTAATTCATGTAGGCTATATTGTACAGCAGCAGCATGTTGTGTATGTATTGGAAGTAGCAAGTCCCATAGCAGTAGAAATAACAGCAGCAGCAGCAATAACTAACAGCAGCAACAATAACTAGCAGCAGCAATAACGGCAGCAGCAACAATAACTAGCAGCAGCAATAACGGCAGCAGCAACAATAACTAGCAGCAGCAACAATAACAGCAGCAGCAACAATAATGGCAGCAGCAACAATAACGGCAGCAGCAACAATAACTAGCAGCAGCAATAACAGCAGCAGCAACAATAACTAGCAGCAGCAACAATAACTAGCAGCAGCAATAACAGCAGCAGCAACAATAACAGCAGCAGCAACAATAACGGCAGCAGCAGCAACAGTAACTAGCAGCAGCAATAACTAGCAGCAGCAATAATGGCAGCAGCAACAATAACGGCAGCAGCAGCAATAACTAGCAGCAGCAATAACTAACAGCAGCAATAACGGCAGCAGCAATAACAGCAGCAGCAACAATAATGGCAGCAGCAGCAATAACCGGCAGCAGCAACAATAACAGCAACAGCAATAATAATGGCAGCAGCAGCAATAACTAACAGCAGCAACAATAACTAGCAGCAACAATAACGTCTCGGTTACGACTGTAACCTTAGTTCCCTGAAGAGGGAACGAGACGTTGCGTCGAGAAATTGACGCTTTGGGAACGCAACGCGTGATGTCGTCATGAAGCACGTGTGAAATCAGTCCAATGGTGTGTCGAGACATCAGAAACGGGTGACGTCACGGCCAGGAAGCTATAAAGCACGCTCAAACAAAGCAACGCTAGCTTAAAGTGTCTGAGGTAAGCGCTGACAGGCGTGCCGGAAGTATGGCAGGGCGACGCAACGTCTCGTTCCCTCTTCAGGGAACTAAGGTTACAGTCGTAACCGAGACGTTCCCTTTCAAGGGAACTCGCGTTGCGTCGAGAAATTGACGCTTTGGGAACGTTAATACCCACGCCGCCATAGTTACAAGGGCCTGTCTGGTGTGGCTCGTCAGTCGCCAGAGAGAACCCGGGCCCCGGGGGAGCTAAGGTCAAGTTGATAAAACCTGTGCGGTGAGGACCAGCCTGCCGCATCACAGACGTCGTGTAAAGAGGCTCCCGAAAGAAGGGCTTTGGAGGCCGCCATACTTCTGGTAGAGTGGGCTCGGACTGCTAGAGGTGACGGCAGTCCGGCCGACTCGTAAGCAAGTGAGATAGCCTCAACTAACCACTTACTCATCCTCTGCTTAGACGCCTGTAGGCCTGTAGATCTCCTATTCTTTTCAAGGAAGATATGGCAAGGAGGAACAGTTTTTTTAGGGTCAAAAACTTAACTGGAACCTCCTCAATCGGTTCAAAGGGGGCTAGGGATAGGCCTTGGAGCACCACGGCCAAATCCCATGCCGGAACCCTCATGCGTACCGCGGGCCTCAGCCTCAAGGTGCCACGGAGGAAGCGAGTAATAAGTGGGTCTCTACCAAGAGAAGAACCAGCCAAGGGTATGTGGTAAGCCGCAATGGCCGCCACATAAACCTTTAGCGTGGAGGGAGATAACCCTGCAGTGAACCGTTCCTGCAGAAATTCCAAAACCGTATCAACGGGACAGGAAACTGGATCAAACTGACGACTACTGCACCAAGAAGTGAAAAGTTTCCACTTCAGGGCGTAAAGCTTCCTCGTGGAGGGAGCTCTAGATTGGAGAATGGTCCCTACAACCTCGGTTGAGAGACCGGAATTTATGAGCTGGGCCCCCTCAGAGGCCAAGCCCACAGGCTCCAGAGCTCTGGACGGGGGTGGAAAATCGTGCCCCCTGCCTGGGACAGAAGGTCCCTCCTGACGGGAATCTCCCAGGGAGAGCCGTCCAGGAGAGATACTAGGTCCAAGAACCACACTCTGCCCGGCCAGCGCGGGGCTATCAAGGTGAGCCGGACGTGGTCCCGGCGAACTCTTTCTAGAACTCCCGGGAGCAGAGCGATCGGGGAAAATACGTACAGACGAAGCCTCGGCCACGTCTGTACCATAGCATCCAGTCCGAGAGGAGCTGGATGCGTGAGGGAGAACCAGAGTGGACAGTGAGAAGTCTCTCGAGACGCAAACAGATCCACCTGAGCCTGGCCGAACCTTTCCCAAATTTGCTTCACCGCATCGGGGTGGAGCCTCCATTCCCCGGGCCTCAGCCCCTGCCTCGACAGGACGTCTGCTCCGACATTCTGGACCCCGGGGATATAAGCTGCCCTGAGTGACAGAAATTTCCCTTGGGACCACAGGAGGGTTTGGCGCGCCAATTTGGAGAGTGGGCGTGACCGCAGACCCCCTTGGTGACTTATATAGGCGACTACCGATGTGTTGTCTGACCGGACAAGAACATGGTGGCCCCTGAGATCTGAGGGAAAAGTCTTGAGAGCCAGAAAGACAGCCAGCATCTCCAGGCAGTTGATGTGCCAGGAGAGGTGGTGACCGCCCCACAGACCTTGAGTCGAGCGTCCGTCTAGGATCGCTCCCCAGCCCGTGAGGGAAGCATCTGTCGTTAGCATTTTGCGACAACAAGGAGCTCCCAGCACGGGCCCTTGGGATAGGAACCAGGGCTTCTTCCAAATGGCCAGGCATGTAAGCGAAAAGGATTTCCCCTCGGGGAGAATCCCCTGGTTCTGAGCCACCACTGCAGGGGTCTCATGTGCAACAGACCAAAAGGTATCACGTTGGATGCCGCTGCCATCAGCCCCAACAGCCTCTGAAACTGTTTTACAGTGAGTGACTGGCCTAGCTTTAACCGGCTTACGGTAGAAAGGATTGATTCGATGCGAGCAGGAGAAAGACGCGCCTGCATCGCAACAGAGTCCCAAACCACGCCCAGAAAAGTGGTTCTCTGAACTGGAGAAAGCATACTCTTCTTGGCGTTGAGCCTCAACCCCAGGCTCTTCATGTGAGCGAGGACGACATCTCAATGCCGAGCCGCTAACTGTTGTGAATGAGCCAGCATCAACCAATCGTCTATATAATTGAGGACGCGAATGCCCTGAAGACGTAGAGGTGCCAGGGCTGCGTCCATACATATGGTGAATGTGCGGGGTGATAACGCTAGGCCGAATGGAAGAACCCGATATTGGTAAGCTTTGCCCCCGAAAGCAAACCTCAGGAACTTCCTGTGATGTGGAAGGATGGAGATATGGAAGTATGCGTCCTTGAGGTCGATCGTAACAAACCAGTCCTCGGACCTGATCTGAGATACGATCTGCCTCAGTGTCAACATCTTGAACTTGAGTTTCATAACGGACTGGTTCAGTTGACGCAGATCTAGAATGGGACGCAACCCGCCATCCTTCTTTGGAACAATAAAGTAACGGCTGTAGAAACCGTTCTCTGCGTCGGAGGGAAGTACATAATCTATGGCTCCCTTCTCCAATAAAGTTTTCACTTCCTGTTCCAGAACCAGAGCCTGCTCGGGGCCCACCACGGTGGGTAGGACCCCCATAAACCGGGGTGGGCGAGACCCGAACTGAATGGCATAACCTTTTCCGATTGTACGCAGGACCCATTGAGAAATATTTGACAGTAGCTTCCACGCTGTCAGATATTCTACTAAGGGAACCAGTCTCTCGAGACTGGCCTCTGGTATATTTTGAATAACCAGCTCGGTGCCCCGATGCGGCGCACCGGCAGGGGGCAACCGAACTGATCGCTCTGAGACCCTCCTCGGAGGGAGCGAACACACCAGCACCGCTACGCTTACGGGCGGATGCTTGAGTGAATGTTCGCTGGGGGCCGCTGCGCCCTGGAACACCCGAGATGGCAGGGTTGGCAGAGCGGTCCCCTGAGGGCACCGAAGAGAAGTGAGCGCTAAATGCTGAGGTGTAAAACACTTCTCTTCGGAGGGGGCTGCCCTTTTTCCCCGCAGCCTTCTTGGCGATAAGGACGGATCGAAGATCCATCCTACCCCTTGAAGGCTGCGGTTGAGAACGGCCACCCGGCCCCCCGTGTCGCTGAGGGGGAGTACGGGTGGTGACGCTCTGTTTCTGGGCGGCACGGTGTTGTTGGGAGGAGCTGGCTTTAGATGTATGGGGCTGCTGGAGTTGTTGAGCAGCCCCGGTGGTATGAGAGCGACGAGGGAGGAGCTTCTGGAACGCCGCCGCTTGTTTACTGGCCTCCTGGAACCTCTCGACGACAGTAATGACTGCGTCGCCAAAGAGGCCAGGAGGTGTAAGCGGGGCGTCCAAAAAGAGGTGCTTATCTTTATCTTTGATGGTACTGAGATTAAGCCATAAATGCCTCTCCGTGGTCACCAGGGCTGCCATGGCACGACCGACAGACTTGGCCGTTTCTTTAGTGGCCCGGAGAGATAAATCGGCTGCCCGACGTAGCTCGTCGACTACGTCGGGGGTAATTCCCCCTCCCTCATCGATGTCCCCCAAAAGCTCTGCCTGGTAGGCCTGCAGCACGCCCATGCTGTGGAGGCATGCCGCAGCCTGGCCCGAGGCCTGATAAGCTTTGCCCACAAAGCTAGATGTAATCCTGACGGGCTTGGTGGGCGGTGTCGGGGCCTTTAGGGGCGATGCCGATTGTGGAGAGAGATAGCTAGCAAGCGTCTCCTCCACTTTTGGCATCGTCCCATAACCGTGCTCTTTGAGCCCCACTATCGATGCATAGTACGTGGTTTGAGCACTATGCACACGATAGGAGGCCGGTTTCTTCCAGGACCTCGACACCTCAGTGTGGAGGTCGGGAAAAAACGGGACACCCCGACGAGGAGGCTGTGCTCGCGAGGGCAGGAAGCGTTCATCGAGCTTGCTTTTAGGACGAACGTACTGCTTTTCCGCTGGCCAATCTATATTTAACTTGGCCACGGCGCGAGTTATAACGTCCACCAGCTCCTCATAAGCAGGAGAGTGGGATGGCGAGTCCTCACTTTCTGCAAGATCGGTGCTCCCCATATCCAACTCCTCAGAGCTGGATACGTTGAGTACCGGTGCTTCACCCGGTGTGGAAGGAACCGCAAGGCGTGCTTCCAAACACTGAGAAAAAGCACTGGACCTGTCAGGTGAGGGCTGAGATAGGGCGGGGCCCGTCTCAAACACCTCTGACAGATCCATTTGCGATCCCCAAGATCTGGATTGACGCTGTGCCTCGGCAGCAGCGGGATCCGAACCCTGGGGAACACGAGCCTGAGCGCTCTCATCAAACAGCGCCAGGCGGGAGCGGAGCGTCCGCAATGGAAGATGAATGCAATGCTCACAGCCAGCACCCTCGAGTGCTGACCGGGCATGCTCCGCTCCCAAGCAGGCAACACAAAGATCATGTGTATCCCCACCCGAGATGTAACGTGGGCAGGGATGAACACAAGATCTAAACTGCTTTTCAGCCATAATATAGATATATATAAGTGACAGACAACACCAAATAAGACATACGAGATACACAGAGCGCGACTGAAGACACAGAAGCTAGCGTTGCTTTGTTTAAGCGTGCTTTATAGCTTCCTGGCCGTGACGCCACCCGTTTCTGACGTCTCGACACACCATTGGACTGATTTCACACGTGCTTCATGACGACATCACGCGTTGCGTTCCCAAAGCGTCAATTTCTCGACGCAACGCGAGTTCCCTTGAAAGGGAACTAGCAGCAGCAATAACAGCAGCAGCAACAATAATGGCAGCAGCAGCAATAACGGCAGCAGCAACAATAACTAGCAGCAGCAGCAACAATAATGGCAGCAGCAGCAATAACTAACATCAGCAACAATAACTAGCAGCAGCAATAATAACAGCAGCAGCAATAACAGCAGCAGCAACAATAACGGCAGCAGCAGCAACAATAACTAGCAGCAGCAATAACCGGCAGCAGCAACAATAACAGCAGCAGCAACAATAACTAGCAGCAGCAGCAACAATAACGGCAGCAGCAACAATAACTAGCAGCCGCAATAACCGGCAGCAGCAATAATAACTAGCAGCAGCAGCAACAATAACGGCAGCAGCAACAATAACCGGCAGCAGCAATAACCGGCAGCAGCAACAATAACTAGCAGCAGCAACAATAACCGGCAGCAGCAACAATAACTAGCAGCAGCAGCAACAATAACGGCAGCAGCAACAACAACTAGCAGCAGCAGCAACAATAACTAGCAGCAGCAATAACCGGCAGCAGCAACAATAACGGCAGCAACAACAATAACGGCAGCAGCAACAACAACTAGCAGCAGCAGCAACAACTAGCAGCAGCAGCAACAATAACGGCAGCAACAACAATAACTAGCAGCAGCAACAATAACCGGCAGCAGCAACAACAACTAGCAGCAGCAACAATAACCGGCAGCAGCAACAACAACTAGCAGCAGCAGCAACAATAACTAGCAGCAGCAATAACCGGCAGCAGCAGCAATAACGGCAGCAACAACAATAACGGCAGCAGCAACAATAACGGCAGCAGCAACAATAACTAGCAGCAGCAGCAACAATAACTAGCAGCAGCAATAACCGGCAGCAGCAACAATAACGGCAGCAACAACAATAACGGCAGCAGCAACAATAACTAGCAGCAGCAGCAACAATAACGGCAGCAACAATAGCGGCAGTAGCAGCAATAACGGCAGCAGTAGCAATAACTAACAACAGCAACAGTAACAACAGCAATAACCGGCGGCAGCAGCAACAACAACCGACAACAACTTCAATAACGGCAGCAGTAATAGAGGCAGCAAGTTGGCAGATCTATTCTGCCAAGACCAAACATATCAACATTGTCATATCCATTACCATGCCAAACACTGTCAACATTGTCATGACAGAAATATAATTGTTTATTCATCATCATTTTACTGTTTCACTATATTTATAAGTTAAATATAGATTAATGTTTATTAAAGCTACAAAAGTTATTCAGTCAAGAGCAGTAAGTGATTTCTCTTTGTCCTTTGTTCATTAGCAGCAGATTTTTTAGGATGCTGTCACTTTGACTGGCCGCACGTTTACGTTCATTTAAGCCTTTGTTTAACTCATCTAAGACTTACGAGGATGCTCAACAAAACAGGCATTTGAGGTTCTTCTTTTTCTTTTAATGGCAAATAAACAAATAAATACATAAATAGTATATTACAGAAAAATGCATCATCTGTGTCAAGTTTAAGACAGAAAATCTTTGCAGCGAGGTTATGCATTTCATTTGTTGTTTCCAGATGAGTCAGATATGAGTGTGTGCATTTCAGTTGCTTAAAACACCATTAATGCTCATATAGTGTTTGTTTGAGTGTCTCTTCCTATGAGACGCATCAGTCTGTTTTATGTGTGAGCTGCACCTTTACAAGGGAAAAACTAAAGCATTCAGTGTGTGTGTGTGTGTGTGTGTTCATGAGCTGGCTCTCGTCCAGTAAGTCTTTAATCATTAGTCTGTCAGACCTGAATAGACTTTAACCTGATCATAATGAGCTCCGTATGAAAGCAGAAAGCCGTGCGTGAAAGCAGCACACAGCCTGAACTCAACCAAAACACACTTAGGAAAAACAGACATGATATGTGAAGTTCATTTGTGAGGTTTCATTATCGGCTGCCTTTGAAAGTGTTGGGAAAACATTGTGACAATATGCTTGTCTTTTCCTCTGGAAGTGCTTTAAATGTCTGTCATTTCTGCAGCGTCGATATGAAGCATTAAACGGGAGTGAAGAGCGAGAGGGGAAAGCGGGGCTGGACGGGTGTTTCTCTTGGCAGAGATTCGGGAAATCTGATCCAAGATCTGGGATGGGTTTAAACAATAACACAAACCCTGCGAGGTCATTTCAGGACATACTCACACAATATGTCTGCCTCTGGTCTGCTTTCTCTTTGTCTTCTGCATCGGGAGCGTTGCACTGCAAACAATGATGTTCTTCCTCAGTGTTTCTGTCGTGTTTTCCAGCACAAATATCTAAACATTCTTAAATCAAGATGCATTTATTGGAGAAGCAAAATGACTGAAGATATTAAGTCTTGTTTTCTGAAAAATTGGTCAAAATGAAGTGAGTTTATGAGATATTTGTTCTTGTTTGTAGCCAAATATTGGATTCAATCTTTTTATCAACTTGTTTTCTTTCAGTTATCACAGGTTTTGTGTTTCTTTTTGGATCTGATTAATTTGTAGGCCTCATTGATCTGAGCTCATGCATGCATTTTGTTGAGGTGAATAAGCTTGACTGAACTTTTTTCACTGAAAAACTGAAGTGCATGAGCTCAGATCAATGAGGCCTACAATCAATCAGATCAAAAAAGAAACACAAAACCTGTGATAACTGAAAGAAAACAAGTTGATAAAAAGATTGAATCCAATATTTGGCAATAACATAGCATAATGAGAGATTTACAAGCAATTTAAAAGACGGGTCATTTTTGACCCGGAACGCCAAATTAGATAAAGGATTTTCAAAACCAGACATGACTTAATATCCTATGTCAAATTGCTTCTCAAATAAATGCGTCTTGATTTAACAATGTTTATATATTTTTACTGGAAAACAACGGAAAAAAATACTGGGGGAAAAAATCATTTTTTTGCCTTATGACAGTGAAAGGCCGTGTCTGTACAGTTTCTTCAGCTTTATGGCTCTGCGTAATCGTCTTTCCATTTCCATCGGCCTCCTTCTGGGACGCCACATGCCAGATTGACTTATTCGAGACAATCACTGGTGAAAGAGAGAGAGATATTATGGATATGACTCATTAACGATTACATGAATTAATGAATACATCATGATTTCACAAGAGGTGACAAATTAATGAAGCGTGTGTCTATTCGAACACTATTTCAGCTGCTTTTGTTCTCAGTGATCTCACGAGTCTCCTCTAGAGCTTCAGAAGAGATCTTGACTAGGTCTCAAAATGTGCTCAGATTTGCTCAAGACACCAAATTGTGCGATCAGAAGTCAGAGTTAAATGATTTGAGCTGCTCCACATTCTATACTCTTACTGGATGACAAACATTTTACTGCAAAAAGTTACAGTTGTCTTGTTTTCCTGTACAAATATCTAAACGTTGTTTTCTGGAAAAATGTATTAAACAAGAATATCTGCCAATGGGGTCAAAAATATCAGCTTAATTCAAAGGGAAACAAGTTATTTTTCTGACCCCATTAGGAGATAGTTGTTCTTGTTTAAAGCATAAACTCACTTCATTTTGATACTTGAAGTGAAAAACAAGAGAAGACAGTCATTTTACTTCTCCATTGAATGTATCTTGATTTAAGAATGTTTAGATATTTGTACTAGAAAACAAGACAAAATAGAAAATATAAAAAATATAGGAGAAAATATAATTCTAATTCTATAAGTGTTTAATGTGTTGTCAACACACACATAGTTTTATTTACTGGAAATGAAGCTCATTCAGTTACAATAATAAACTCAGATGCTCAGAGTCATTAATGAGCTTCAGCACATGAAACCACATAGTGAGTCAGCAAGGGAAAGAGAGAGTACTCTCTCTCTCACTCTCTCTCTCTCTCTCTCTCTCTCTCTCTCTATCGCTCACACACACACACACACATACTGGTTTCCATGTTTTATGCAGGCTTTCCACAGATGTAATGTTTTTTTCTGTATATTCTATCCCCTTACACTAAACCTACCATCACAGAAAACTTTCTGCATTTTTACACTGTCAAAAAAACTCATTCTGTATGAGTTGTTTCCAAAAATGTCCCCACAAGGACAAGGATTTCTGGTATTACTATATTTGTGAGGACATTTGGTCCCCATAACATTTACCTGAACCACACACACACTCACACACACTCACACAACAATAACAGTGTTAATGTTGTAAAATCAATCAATTAGCAAACAAACTCAATTTCTGTTGCAAAGCAGCTCTAAAAAGATAAAAGTGTCATTTTCCAGATCAGTTCGGTTCAAGTTTAATAACTTGCAGTTACATATTATCATAACACATTTAACTCTAATCAGCATAATGAATCAAACTAGGTCAAACTGTGACACTAATGTATATAAATACATTTGACAAGTACAAATAGATTTGAAGTGTTGTTTGCCTGTGCAAAAGTCACTACCATGATCCTGAGGTTTTTCTGAGTGGTTTCCAGGGTGATTGTGATTGAAGCACGTTGTTGTGGTGTTGCTAGGGTGTTCTGGATGGTTTTCAGGTTGATTGTGATTTTAGCATGTTGTTATGGTGTTGCTAAGGTGTTCTGGGTGGTTTCCAGGGTGATTGTAGCACGTGGTTATGGCGTTGCTAGGGTGTTCTGGGTGGTTTCCAGGGTGATTGTGATTGTAGCACGTCGTTATGGTGTTGCTAGGGTTTTCTGGGTGGTTTCCAGGGTGATTATAATTGTAGCATGTCATTATGGTGTTGCTGGGGTGTTCTGGGTGGTTTCCAGGGTGATTGTAATTGTAGCACGTCGTTATGGTGTTCTGGGTGGTTTCCAGGGTGATTGTAGCACGTTGCTATGGCACTGATAGGGTGCTCTGAGTGGTTTCCAGGGTGATTGTGATTGTAGCACGTCGTTATGGTGTTGCTAGGGTTTTCTGGGTGGTTTCCAGGGTGATTGTAATGGTAGCACGTCGTTATGGTGTTGCTAGGGTTTTCTGGGTGGTTTCCAGGGTGATTGTGATTGTAGCACGTCGTTATGGTGTTGCTAGGGTTTTCTGGGTGGTTTCCAGGGTGATTGTAATTGTAGCACGTCGTTATGGTGTTCTGGGTGGTTTCCAGGGTGATTGTAGCACGTTGCTATGGCACTGATAGGGTGCTCTGAGTGGTTTCCAGGGTGATTGTGATTGTAGCACGTCGTTATGGTGTTGCTAGGGTTTTCTGGGTGGTTTCCAGGGTGATTGTAATTGTAGCACGTTGTTATGGTGTTCTGGGTGGTTTCCAGGGTAATTGTAGCATGTTGCTATGGCACTGATAGGGTGTTTTGGGTGGTTTCCAGGGTGATTGTAATTGTAGCACGTCGTTATGGTGTTCTGGGTGGTTTCCAGGGTGATTGTAGCACGTTGCTATGGCACTGATAGGGTGCTCTGAGTTGTTTCCAGGGTGATTGTGATTGTAGCACGTCATTATGGTGTTGCTAGGGTTTTCTGGGTGGTTTCCAGGGTGATTGTAATTGTAGCACGTCGTTATGGTGTTCTGGGTGGTTTCCAGGGTGATTGTAGCACGTTGCTATGGCACTGATAGGGTGTTTTGGGTGGTTTCCAAGGCTGCGTTTACCAAAAGCATCGTAAGCCTAAGATGTTCGTAAAAACGATCGTATAACTATTCTTAATAATACGGCCTGTTTCCCAAAAGCATCATGGAATCTACGTGAAAATGATCGTAGATCTACGAGTGCTCTGGAGTGATCGTAAAGCTCTAAGTGCATCTTAAGAAGACAGAATTAAGAGGTCACCTACAGGACAACCGGCAGATTACACCTTTATTCAAGTGCAATGTGTATAACATAGCTAAGGTTTCGATTGTATTTCTCTTTATTACTCTTTTTGTTTAAATGAATTTATAAATGAAATGATTAAAAAGAAAAGGGAAGAAAATAAAAATACACATGATGTCATAAATATGTAGAATAGTGCTGATAAAACATGTCTGCAATAAAGGTTTTGTCTGTACACCTGTAGAAATTGGCTAGATGAAGTACATCATTTGTGCTACTGTCACCCTTAACATATACCCTTTATATAGGCCTATTAATATCTAAACTTTCATGTTTATGTCTTAAAACTTAGTTTATGGTTGAAAAAAAGTCAGTCACTTCAGAAACACTTGGAAGAACTCATAAGAATTCCTATAGTATTTCATAGGGCCCTAGGCCTTGGGTGGTTCAGCTAACAGATGGACATCAAAAACACTGAATCACAGTTTGATATATATATATATATATATAGCCTATGTATAATTTAAAGAAATCTTCTGAAAATTACACCTTTGTTTCGCTCTACCTCCTCCAGAAGAACATAAATGTAATCTTTTTGAAAGGTATCTTTATTTATTTATTTATCTTTTCTAATCCACATCAGCTGACGATTATTAGGTTAAACGTTAAAGTATACGATTCTATAAGGTAATATTTCAGCACTTGAGAAACGGACAGCGACTCTTAAGTAGCACGTAGAACGCGTTCTCGCGCGTTCATGTTTGGGAAACGGTGAACGTTCATAACCTAACTCGTAGAAAGCGGTCTTTAGAGCTAATATATATTGTTATTGGGTAACCCAGCCCAGGGTGATTGTGATTGTAGCACGTTGTTATGGTGTTGCTAGGGTGTTCTGGGTGTTTTCCGGGTGATTGTGATTGAAGCACTTTGCAGTTACTACCTAGAATATCAAAATCAACTGCAGGCGGTAGATCCTTCTCCTATTTGGCACCTAAACTCTGGAACAATCTTCCTAGCATTGTTCGGGAAGCAGACACACTCTGTCAGTTTAAATCTAAACTAAAAACACATCTCTTTAACCTGGCATACACATAACACATTATCAATTTATTTTTTCAGGATTTTTTTCAGGATTTTTTTTAAAGGATTATTAGGCTGCATAAATTAGGTCAGCCGGAACTGGGAACACTTCCAATAACACCAGATGTACTCGTTACATCAGAAGAAGAATGGCATCTACGCTAATATTAGTCTTTCTGTTTATCCCGAGGTTTACCGTAGTCAGCCGGATCCGGGCCGTATCCGGGTGAGATCGAGGACCTGCGCCATGACACAACCACAACACAGCCCTGAAGTATCAGCAGAGATTGAGTCAACTAGATCATCCACTATGAAGGCCTCATCAACATGACAACCAGTGGCACATCTCCTCAACAACCGTCCATACCGGTGTGATGAATACGATCCTCAACTGGATGGAACTGAATTAAATACTTTGAATGTTGCGATCCTATCTGACTTATGATAGCAGCCTGAGTCGTAACAAAGCACTTTTTGCCAGAGGAGAACTGGCCCCCCGACTAAGCCTGGTTTCTCCCAAGGTTTTTTCTCCATTTTAACACCTGTTTGCCACCTGATGACACCTGTTGGAGTTTGGGTTCCTTGCCGCTGTCGCCTTTGGCTTGCTTAGTTGGGGACACTTGACAATTGACATTTGATATTCAACAGTGCTTTGATCTGCCTGCATTGACACTATTCTTTAAGAGCTGCTGTGCAGCCAAAATAATGTACCAGTTATCACTGTAAAGCTGCTTTGACACAATCTACATTGTAAAAAGCGCTATATAAATAATGGTGACTTGACTTGACTTGACTACAAAAGCAAAAAAGAAAAAAAGAAGAAGAAGAAAGAAACACATCGAGAACACTTTAACACTTGCTGCTAGAGGTTTGATCACATCACTATGTGTTTCATTTCTAGAAAAAAGCAAATTAATCTCTTAATTAATCCTACAATTAAAAGACAACAGTTGCACATCTGTTTAGTTTTATTTATACAGACAGATGCAGATTTTTTTTCTGCATTATTTTCACTGCAGCTACTGACTAACACACAGGACGGCCACTTCAGAGAATCCACATGCCTTAAAGAGTTCAACTCCTTTCCTGCACAGGAAATTGTCTGAGGCTGACACATCTGTGAAACCACATCACCTCAGAGTGACACTCTGGGAAATTCCTCAATAATTCTTTGGCATGTGAATTTATCAAGATGCACCAATGCAAAACTTTAAATGAAAGCATTACCTTCTGATGGCAATCACAAAAACCCTCTTGCTTTAGTCGCAGTAAAGCATTGAATCATGTGACGAACTCAAACTGAGCTCTGATTGGTTGAGATCATCACAGAGCTTCGAAGAGTCCTGTGATTGGTTGACCTGTGTGTGCCACCATCTGCTGCAGAACATAAATGTCTTCAAACACACAAACTGCCTGCGGCGGCTCTGAAGTGTGTGGCAGTAGATAAAGACAGCAGGAGTGAGAGGAGACTAATCCATCCTCCCGTCCAACACTCAAACATGTAAGCCAGATCAAAACACCTCCATCAGGATGCAACACCTCTTTTTGGCAACAAATCAATGTGAAAATTAAAGCTGCAAGCAGCATTTACGGGGCCAAGCACAAAAGCGGCACAACAAGCCAGCCGACACGGCCGTGAGCATCAGACCAACTGCAACAGTGAGCAATTAAAGACCTATTAAGATCATTTTAGGCAAAAGAGCTGAAAAAAATCACAAATACAGTCAATAATAAAGATTTACTGGTTTATCACTTTCCACCAACAGGTGGCGCTGTGACCAAATTCATGCGGTATTGTCAGAGTGAGGTGACAAAGACAATCGCAAAGTTTGGTGTCAATATGTCAAAGCATTGCAGAGATACAGCCTCAAGAGTCATTTTGGCATCAAGCCTCTAATTCTTTGCTGTGGTATATGAATACGGTTTCTAATCTAATAAGGAATCTAATAAGACAAGTCTCATTACAATAGGCCACATTTAAAGCTGTTAGCATTTTTAATAAATGTTATTGCAACATTTGACCACAAGGTGGCGCTGTCTCGAAACCATTTGAGAACCTTCAAAGCATGGTGCTGATGACACATACTGAGTTTCGTAATATGCATTCATATAACAGAACATTTTATATAAAACTGTATTGCACTTAATGGCAATTTCGTGTTTTGTTCAATTTTAGCACCACCAAGAGGCACAATCCAACCAATTTTTTTTATGTGTCCTCAGGGTGACTCTATACATGTGTGTCTCAAATTTGGTGAAAATATCTCATTTCGTTTTGGAGTTATAGACATTTATATGTATGAGATCATTAAAAATGACCCATGAACAAATTTGTTTTGATTTTTTTGCCATTTTGACATTTGGGCCATAACTCTTAGTTAATCAGCTTAGGGTTTGTGTTTCCTGCACTGGTTTCGTCTCGATCGGACTAACGGTTTCAAAGATATTCACAATTGTTTTTTAAGCGCTAAATCACCACGTCGCACAAACCGTAAGTCAAAACCTAGCATGTTTGGTATCGTTGGACTCGGCAAGGATTCATGAGTCTAAAAACGTGACTCCCGTGAAAATGAGCCAACCAGATCAAAAGTTATAAGCATATGAAAAAACAAATTGTCCACTAGGTGGCGCTGGTCTGAAACTTCTCAGGCTCCTTCAGGGCATTGTGCTGATAACCCATACCAAGTTTTGTAAGGATACGCTAATACGTTCGTAAAATACAGGATTTTAGCACAAAATTCAAAATGGCCGATGTGGAAAAATTGGATATCTTTCAACTCTGTATGATGCCCCGAATCCTAGGAAACCAAAGTTATGATTTTTTGGACAAACCCATCAGAAGTTATGAGCAAAAATAGCCATTTTTCGTATCTTCGCACCAGTAAGTGGCGCTGCGCCGAAACGCTGCATGATGCCTTGTGATGACATGTACCAAGTTTGGTCTGAATATGATAAAGCATTGCGGAGATATAATCTTGAGTCCAATTTTGTGTGCTCTATGTTGAATTTATTTGCGTGTTATTCAAGAATGGTTAAGTTAATCAAAAAGCTTCTAATAACTTTTTGTCGGCATGGTCTGAAGATGATCTGGTTCAATTTTTGTGAAAATCGGAGTAACGGCCTAGGAGGAGTTCGAAAAAGTAGGTTTTTCAGAAAATCCAAAATGGCGGAAAAATTTTCATGACGGAAAATGATGTCATAGGGTGCATTCGAATCGTCTTGACCCAAGGAATCAGAATTTTGTTTCTATCCCTTACGGTTCAGTTATTAACATAAACATGAGTGAAACTTTGGACAGCTGGTGGCGCTAGAGGGATTGAGTTAGAGACGCCAAATTTGCTATGGACACAGATCACTTTCCTCTAACTGTGTGCCAAATTTCACGACTTTCCCACAAGCGGTTCTATGGGCTGCCATAGACTTCCAGAGGAGAAGAAGAAGAATTAATAAGAAATCTATCGATTAAAATAGGTGCCTACGCACCTTCGGTGCTTGGCCCCTAATAAGAAAATAGTGTCTTGCTGCAGCGTTTGTGCCTTTGAATTATGATAGGAAACCTTTGGATGAAATCAGAGCAGGACAATGGCAGTGTTCTGAATACTAGCGCTCTGCATACTACACAGTATACACTGAATACTGGCGTATGCAACATTTCAAACTTGAATATAATGTAATTAATATAAACCTATAATGCCCCTTTTACAAGATGTAATATATATCATACATCATCATGCTAAACAGATAATCAAACGTTGTTTATAATCAAACTATTCTAACTCTAACTTCAGGGAAAATGTTTTAAATAAAGACTGAAGGAGTTTAATGGTGTCACGTTGTTGTGGTGTAGTTCACTTAGAGCCTACGTTTCACTTCTGCTGTTGTGTTCATTTATAAATATTGTCATGATGGACAAAACGTGTCAGAATCGTAAACTTCACAGAGATATTTTCTGCAATAGTCCAAAAGCCAATAGAAAAATCCTATATTTTGACGCTGACTAATAGGTTGGCTTCATTCTTTTGAAGATTATTTATGTTAATGAGACCAATGACTTGATAATGGAATAATAATTATCTCATATAGAAATTATTTTCAGTGAATTTGTCTCATTCTCACAGTCAGTTGCATCATCACACTTTCTGCTCACAAGTGATGCTGATAATGATAGGATTCATGTGCTTTTCACATAATGAACTTTGCTGTATGTGAGAAAATGACACGTTTTCTTGAGGGGTGAAAGGTGAGAAGAGGAAGAGGATGAATAAAAGCAGATAGAAAGAGAATGAAAGGCGATCGCTGGAACTGCAGTGTTACAGGTGGAGAAGAACAACAGACAATAGGAAACAGACAGAGAAAGGAGCACAGGTGAGCGTGTGGAGAAGAACACAATTTGTATTTCACCCGTCACTGGGTTTGATGTATTAATCTCGTGACGGGTCCTCAGAGAGATCTGCTCTCCAAACAAATTGCTCGTCCTCTTCACTAAAGCTCGGCTCGAGCCGTCTTCGGTATTTCTTGGCCTCGGGCTGGGCGAGATCTTCTTTATTCTGCTTCCCTCTGAAATGACAGATTCTTTCATCCGCCGCCTGAGGCTACATGGTGTTGAGCTTCACTCGCGCTTCACAACGAGTGCATGTGCACAAATACATACAGTGTTTTCAAGCTCAAAACTAGTGTTGTGAAACTGCAAGACATTAAAACTCAATGACACTTTATAAGGCTTAAAAGTAAACAACATGATGTTCAACAGCAGTTCAAGCTCAGTTTGACCAGAAAATATTTACAATTTAAATCTCCCAATGTTCTCAATCAAAATCTTTTAAATTATGTAATTGACCTGTAACTTTTTTTTTTAGAATGCAACATCCCCAAAAAAGCATGCATGAATATAAGACGATGTTTCTGTAACACTTTACAATCAGGTCTCATTAGTAGGGGTTCAAGCGCGTAGCGTAAAGTTTTCAAGGATCAGCATTCTCCCCTAAAAGTGATCGGGCAGAACAAACCGTAAGTCATAGAGAAGCTGGTAGTACTCACACCGTCTACAACGTAACCTAGGCTCGCCCCAACCGGCCTGACGGGGGTGCTACAGCGATCAAAAGTACGAAATTGCTCAGAACTCCTGAAGCATTAGGCATAGGCTCAAGTGTCTTATATCATTGGAATCCTTGGCTTAAGAGTGACTGCCTCGGATTCGCTCATCACAAATTTTTTTGAAAAACGTACTTTTGCGAACTTGTCCTACTTTTTTGGCATGATCGGAACCAAACCAGTGCAGCGAGATTCTCTGGAGTATGTTTGTCAATAAAAAAAAGTTGAAATTTTGATTCACAGTCCCTAAGGGCTGCCAAAACATTTAAAGTGGGTGGAGCCACTTTTACTAAAATGGCTATAATTCGTGAACGGAATGAGATATGTGCTCCAAACTTGGCACACACACAGGTGCTGGTCATATAATCAGAATATCATCAAAAAGTTGATTTATTTCACTAATTCCATTAAAAAAGTGAAACTTGTATATTATATTCATTCATTACACAGAGACTGATATATTTCAAATGTTTATTTCTTTTCATTTTGATGATTATAACTGACAACTAAGGAAAATCCCAAATTCAGTATCTCAGAAAATTAGAATATTCCTTAAGACCAATACAAAGAAAGGATTTTTAGAAATCTTGGCCAACTGAAAAGTATGAACATGAAAAGTATGAGCATGTACAGCACTCAATACTTAGTTGGGGCTCCTTTTGCCTGAATTACTGCAGCAATGCGGCGTGGCATGGAGTCGATCAGTCTGTGGCACTGCTCAGGTGTTATAAGAGCCCAGGTTGCTCTGATAGTGGCCTTCAGCTCTTCTGCATTGTTGGGTCTGGCATATCACATCTTTCTCTTCACAATACCACATAGATTTTCTATGGGGTTAAGGTCAGGCGAGTTTGCTGGCCAATTAAGAACCGGGATACCATGGTCCTTAAACCAGGTACTGGTAGCTTTGGCACTGTGTGCAGGTGCCAAGTCCTGTTGAAAAATGAAATCTGCATCTCCATAAAGTTGGTCAGCAGCAGGAAGCATGAAGTGCTCTAAAACTTCCTGGTATACGGCTGCGTTGACCTTGGACCTCAGAAAACACAGTGGACCAACACCAGCAGATGACATGGCACCCCAAACCATCACTGACTGTGGAAACTTTACACTGGACCTCAAGCAACGTGGATTGTGTGCCTCTCCTCTCTTCCTCCAGACTCTGGGACCCTGATTTCCAAAGGAAATGCAGAATTTACTTTCATCAGAGAACATAACTTTGGACCACTCAGCAGCAGTCCAGTCCTTTTTGTCTTTAGCCCAGGCGAGACGCTTCTGACGCGGTCTGTTGTTCAAGAGTGGCTTGACACAAGGAATACGACAGCTGAAACCCATGTCTTGCATACGTCTGTGCGTAGTGGTTCTTGAAGCTCTGACTCCAGCTGCAGTCCACTCTTTATGAATCTTCCCCACATTTTTGAATGGGTTTTGTTTCACAATCCTCTCCAGGGTGAGGTTATCCCTATTGCTTGTACACTTTTTTCTACCACATCTTTTCTTCCCTTCGCCTCTCTATGAATGTGCTTGGACACAGAGCTCTGTGAACAGCCAGCCTCTTTTGCAATGACCTTTTGTGTCTTGCCCTCCTTGTGCAAGGTGTCACTGGTCGTCTTTTGGACAACTGTCAAGTCAGCAGTCTTCCCCATGATTGTGTAGCCTACAGAACTAGACTGAGAGACCATTTAAAGGCCTTTGCAGGTGTTTTGAGTTAATTAGCTGATTAGAGTGTGGCACCAGGTGTCTTCAATATTGAACCTTTTCACAATATTCTAATTTTCTGAGATACTGAATTTGGGATTTTCCTTAGTTGTCAGTTATAATCATCAAAATTAAAAGAAATAAACATTTGAAATATATCAGTCTGTGTGTAATGAATGAATATAATATACAAGTTTCACTTTTTGAATAGAATTAGTGAAATAAATCAAGTTTTTGATGATATTCTAATTATATGACCAGCACCTGTAGTACACAATTTTTCACACACGCCCTTGACATTCATTTCACATGGTAGAACTCCTCATTCTGAGCAACTTTGCCTCTAGGACCGCCTCTGTCCATCGAATCGTTCGTTACATATTTGAAATTGTTTCAAAACACAACTTTGATGAACTAGGTTTTTGGCTGAACCTCGATAACCGTTAAAAAGCTTTAAAAACTATATATTTCCTATGGTAAATTGCCTGTAATTTGCTGTAAATGGTCTTTTCCATCTATGATCAAGATGGTTAGAGGCTTGCTAATTAAAACATAATACCTTTTATATTTATTTATATTTTTAAACATCGAAACATGCATTTTCTGTGAAGCTGCTTTGAAACAATGTATTGTGAAAAAACGCATTAGTATTAGTTTACTATTAATGTTAGTTCAACTGTTCACTGGTTTGTTAGGGTTGAATTTTCATTTCAACTTTTCTTTTAAAAAATGTAGAGTATTGATAAATGTTATCTCGTTCCCCGCCAGCGTTTTTGATCATTTTCACAAAAATTTCATGGCCCCAAAATATTTTGTCCTATGAATATCTGAACATGCAATATCTCAAAAGAAAGCTTTATGCATTTTTTATCATCACTTGAATGTGTGTACGTTTCTTAAAAAAAGCAACATTTTGAACAAAAAGCTGAGAAAATAGGGTTTTTTTTTTACAACGTGTAGTCTTTTATTGCTTGTCTCTGCTGCTTCTTTTTTTTTAGCCCATGTTTTGATCTGGAGATTCTGTATATTTTCAGAAGATGCATAATAGCGCCCC
>CM074442.1:686647-819147 GCA_037101425.1 Elopichthys bambusa | reverse complement strand
GAGAATCGTGGGTTATGAAATTAGGTTGATGTTCTTGTCAACAGAAAGCTTGTCATTTCTGACCTTTGACCCCTGGTGATGTTAGAAATGGAGACTGCTTACTGCATACTACACACTAGATGTGCTGCATACTGCCTGCCTTCTGAAACAATACACACTTCAAACAGAAGTATGTTACATTGTCAGCAGGGTTATTAACTACAAATAATAATAATACAAAAACTTACATTTTATTTTAGCTAGCTGCCAAGGCAACATTTCTTATTTTTTGTTTAGTATAAGTTTAAGTACTAAAATATAATATATAAATAAAATATATAAATAAAAATGACAAAAACGTGCAACAAAATTGCTACATTTTTAATTAAAATAAAAACAAAATTATAAAAAAAAAACTTTTTCAAAATATTTAAAAATAACATTAAAAATGTGCATTTTAATTCCGTTTTCTAAAAATAATTTGAGTTTTAATGAACAAATAATGAGGTCAAGTTGAGCACATTGCATTGTGGGATACAGTACTTCTACAACCAGCGTTGATGTGAACTAAAACTAATACAAACTATTTTAGTAAATTAAAATAAAGATGCACTAAAATGAAATGTAAATATTAAATGAAAAACAAACAAATGAAAATTAGAAAATAAAGTTGAAGTACTAAAATTACTAAAACTAAAAACTTACTTAAATATAAAAACAAATATTTTTAAAAAGTAAATAAATGAATAAATAGCATATAAATAATACTAAACATATGTACTGCATTTTTATCAATGCGCTTTTATTGCTTTTTTTCTTTAAACAATCACAAATGCAAATAGAGCAGGCTGCTTGACCTTTGACCCTCATGGCAACCCAGGGTCAGAGACTTGATCCTGTCCCATCTGCAGTGATTAATGAGCTGTCAATCAAGTGCACGGCCACGCCCCCGGGGTTATCTGAATAGAGCCACATTCAGTCTTCAGTGAGATGCTGATCTGGACCAGGAGGAGCTTACAGCATGTTTCCATATAAACATAAACGAGGCCTTTAATGAGTTCTTGCTCACCATTCATGATTCAGTGTCTTGAGTTTTCGTCACAATATTCCTCATTTAAATAATTAATACACAGAATAAAGGGGCGGGGCCTGGTTGAGTTAGTTAGTAGTGTGTTGAAACTGGCGGTTTTCAGGAGGAGGGGCTTCATAGAGACAGGAACTAAACAGAGCGTTACTGACAGACTGGGAAGAGAGGAGCTGCAACAATGGAGAATATGAGGAACATAATCAATCTGTCAAAAATCTCAAACCCAGAGTATATGTGTTTTCACTTTTACAATTAAATGTGCTCCGGTCGGTGTGAATGTGAAGGGTTGTGCAGACGGACAATGAAGCACTTTATCCATTCATGCGGAGCAGAGCGGTCCTCTCCCAGCATGCCGAGCGGGTCACATGATGACCGGCTTTAAGTGTTGGACAATGAGGAACCGCTCTCAATTGATTTTGTGACAAAAGCCAGCTGTGCTGAAGACTTGTCAAATGAATGTGCTCTTGACGTGCACGTATGTCAGCAATGTCTCATGATGAGCCGAGTCACAAGCTGCATACTTCTACAAAACATAAACAGACATGATGCATTATTGGCAAAACCTCATCTTTTCAAAATCCAGCGACATTTGCCTCACACGACGTAAACTGTCATTTTGCAGCATAGTTAAAGGGATTGTTCACCCAAAAAATCACTAAAACTGAAACTGAAATACTAAGGATGTTAAAGCGGACCTATTATTCCCCATTTCACAAGATGTAATATAAGTCTCTGGTGTCTCCAGAACGTGTCTGTGAAGTTTCAGCTCAAAATTCCCCACAGATCATTTATTATAGCTTGTCAAATTTGCCTGTGAACAAAACACGCCGTTTTTGTGTGTGTCCCTTTAAATGCAAATGAGCTCCGCTTTCCAGAAGAGGGCGGAGCCTTAACAGCTCGTGCTTTGGTCGCTCAACAACAACAAAGCTGGAGAATCTCACGCAGCCAAAGAAAAAGTTACAACTTTTAGACGTTTCTGAATGGTTAGTGGATAAATTTATGCAGTTGCTGTGGAGTTGATTCAACTCATCCACTAGCATGTGCCGTCATGTTCATCTTTTGTGTTGAATTGACCCTCATTTGTGAAGCAGTCCGGCGTAAAATGGCGGCATGTCAACAACACTCGACTACAACAACTCTTCCTCTTCTCTAAAGCAGCCCAACATGGCCACACCCCCTTTGTTGTGTGTTCTCGGGGGCGGGGTTTATGTCAATTTTAGGGTTTGTGATGTCACCAACCCAGGAAGAAGCTCGTTGTAGTCCCTACCAGCCGTTTGTTGTAGTCCTTCTGTAAAAGAAAATATCTCTCTTCGCATTGAACTTTGAGCGTCGTAACTTTGCAGATGTTGTTTATGCTCAAACAGCAACATTACATACTAACTAAAGTTAAAAAAGTCAAATCATAATCAACCACCCCTTTGTGCGTGTTGTTGTCACATATCAGAACACAAATTTGTATAATGACATGGGTATGACATAGATATTACAAGGAGAGGGTGACTTATGAGGACATTACCCCATTTTTCAAACACAGTGTGTGTGTGTGTGTGTGTCTGTAACTCTAGATGTGGATGTGAGGTGTTGAGCGATCGGCTCTGTGTAATATATGAATCTGGATTAAACCGTAACGTGAGTTTGAGCCAAAGCAGCATGTTCAGATTACCAATTAATAAGCGTTTTATTTCACTCCTCTGGCTACGGCACGGGTGCGACGAGGCTTCGGTTTTACTCTCCTCCTCCTCCTCTGTCTTCATTCAAGACTTTCTTTCTCTGTTCTGCCAATCTGATGACCTGCGGGGAAAAACATGTGAGAGGAAAAAGAGACTTTGAGAACAGGGGAACTTGAATAAATGAAGCTGCTTTCATTGTCAAGAGCTTCAGAGAACTCTTGACAATATGCCAAGACAAAGATTAAAACGCTGTCTGCGTCTTCAAGCACATACAGGTGAATAATAGCCTTTTTAAATTGATTAATTGTCCTGCTTTATTGCGCTCTATATCAAATGTATATTTATGATTTGATGATGACCCGTCATAGTTTAATCTGCCACAGTTTTATAATGAACCTAAAAGATTACTAACTTTGTGTTTTGCGTCATTGCTTAGGCAAAGCAGTCTGTCAATCAATATAGCTTAGTGCGCTTACAGCAAAGGCTGTGATCTAATTAAATAGGTTATGGTGGGTTTCAGAGTCTCGGTTAACTATAGAGCTGATATAGTCTGACTATGAGTAATCCACTTTAGACAAAATAACCTTGAGTTTGGTTACATGTCGTTTTTGCCAAAATAAATGATCATGTAAGCAAAGTCAACAGTGATTACAAGGTGTTTGGTTTCATTTCTTTGACTAGTCTATTCTTGAGCTATGGTTAGACAACTATTATTAGTTTGCCTTTTTTTAACCTAGACATCAGGGATGTGTTTGGACGGCTATTAGATCTACATCTTTTAAATGTAAAACTGCTTGCTGGGTAGCTATGTTTTTGTAAGTAACTTGTAGTGTAGCTAACTACTTTTTCAGAAGGGTAGTTTGACTGTATCTTAGCTACTTATGAGTAGCTTGTCAAACTACAGTTTCAGAGTAGCTTCCTCAACACTGAGAAGAATGAAAGTCATACAGGTTTGAAACAACATGAGGGCGAGTAAATTATGACAGAATGATTTTTGGCTGAACTCCCGATGCGGCAGTTTGCATGTTTGAAGTAGGTGCAGATATACTCACACACACAGACACAGATAAAGCTCAATGCCCATGGTGTAGAATCACTTAAGGAGGCCCCAGGCAGTAGGAGAGCCTGTTTAAGGACCCTTAATCTGACTCCCAGTGGAGGTTATGGATGGCTGTGGCCCAGAGAGAGAGAGAGAGAGAGCGTATTAAAGCTTCTCTGGAGACATGGCAACAGCTGAACGAGGGTGTGTGTGTGCATTTGTGTGGATTTACACTCAAGCATGTTGTTTTCATGCTTGGAAATATATACTAAACTAAACATGCAAGCAGCCATTAAGAGGCCAAGCAGAAAGAAGCAATCAGGAAGTAAAATATAGCATTTTATCTCATATACTTTATTGTAGTCAGTGGCAATTTGATATTTTGTTCAGTTATAGCGCCACCAGCAGGTGCAATCCCACCACTTTTTTATGTGTCCTCAGAGTGGACAAATTTGTTGAAAATATCTCATTTTGTTTAGGAGTTATAGACATGTATATGGATGATTACATAAAAAATGACCCAAGCATGACTTACTATAAAAATTTTGGCATTTGGTCTAATGGTTTCGAAGATATTCACGAATGTTGCTTTAACGCTAAATCGCAACGTTGCACAAACCATAAGGCGAAACCTAGCATGTTAGGTGTCGTTGGACTCGGCAAGAATCTCAGGAGATGACTCACATGAAAATAAGTGGACCACATCAAAAGTTATGAGCATATGAATATTTGATTAATTTTTGTCTCGAAACTTCTCGGGCTCCTTCAGGGCAGTGTGCTGATGACCCGTAATGATACGCTAATGCGTTCAAAAAATACAGCATTTTGCTACAAAATGCAAAATAGCTGATGCCCAAAATGGCCGACATGGTAAAATTGGATATCATTCAACTGAATCTAACAAGACCAGTTTTAGCATTTTGGTAGCAAACGCATTAGCGTATCATTACGAAACTCGGTATGGGTCATCAGCACAATGCCCTGAAGGAGCCCGAGAAGTTTCGAGACAGCGCCAACTAGTGGTGAAACCAAATATTCACACGCTCATAACTTTTGATGTGGTCAACTTATTTTCATGGGAGTCATCTCCTTCATCTCCGCAACATCTGGATCAACACGCACATTCCCAAATTTCTATATATCCTAATTATTGTTAATATGTAATTCATTTTTCCAAGAGCTCATTGCTTCAATTAAATTGCAATTAAATTGCTAACAGTGATTGTAAATTAAATTGCCTAAATTATTACATTATTAGCTAACTGCATTCTCTGAATTGTAATGTTGACATGCACTCTCTGTAAAGCTGCTTTGAAACGATATGTATTGTGAGTCAGAGGTTATACGCAAAAATAGCCATTTTTGCTATCTCCGGACCAGTAGGTAGTGCTGTGCCAAAACGCAGCATGTAGCCTCAGGTCATACTTGTGATGTACCAACTTTGGTCAGAATACTCTAAAGTGTTGCGGAGATATAGCCTTGTGTCCAATTTGGCATGCTCTTCTTCGAATTTGTTTGCACGTTATTCGAGAATGGTTGGGTTTATTAAAAAGCTTTTGATAAGTTTTTTGCCAGCATAGTCTGAAGACGATTTGATTTGAAGATCTGATTTGATTTTCATGAAAAAAAAAATTCTGCGGGAATTTTTGGCGGGAAAAGTTTCATGACGTCATAGGGTGCAATCGAATCTTACTGAGCCAAGAAATTCCTTGGCTCAATAGGGTTTCTAACCCTTATGGTTATTATTGGCTAACCCAAAAGTTATTAGGGTAAACATGAGCGAAAATTTGGACAAGTGGTGGCGCTAGAGAGTTTGATCTAGAGACACCAAATTTGCTGTAGTTAATCTTGGGAGTGTCCTCTATCAGTGTGCCAAATTTCATAACTTTCCCGCATGTGGTTCGCCAACGAATACAATGGGTGCCATCGCACCTTCAATGCTAGGCCCCTATTGACTTCTGAAGGATCATGTGACACTGAATGATGCTGAAAATTCAGCTCTGATCACAGGAATAAATTACATTTCACACAGAAAACAGCTATTTTAAATTGTAATAATATTTCACTATTTTTACTGTATTTTTGATCAAATAAATGGTGAGCAGAAGAGGCTTCTTTTCTTAAACAAATCCTAATTATTCCAAACTTTTGACTGGTAGTGTATATTTATTTATATTTACATCAGAAGTGCACCTTGATGCCTTTAAGTGCAGTCTATGTAGGCGTCTCACTGTGTTTTGGAACGAAGCCGCAGTGCTGAAAGCCTGAGAGAAGCACACAGCTGCTGGAATGATGACTTCCAGATGCACAGTTCTGTCAGTATGAGTGTTTTAATGTGTGTGTGTGTGTGTATCTGCTATCATATAAATGCTGAAGCAGAGAAAGACAATGGCGAAGCCAAGAAATGAGCACTAGTGATAAGATCATCCTCACAGCTCACGCTGTTTTACGCGGCTCCCTTGAGCTTCACTTCACTCTCGTACTGACAAAAACTTCTGTAACTCAATCAGCCCGGCCCTGCTGGTCAGCCGTGTGTGTATGTGTGTGAGAGATTGCACTTTGGCATCGGACTAATGAGAAACACACTCTTTCTCTGTTTCCATCAGGACATGCAATGGAAAAAGAGCTGGTGCCCGGAGCAGCGGTGATTCATGGATGGGGACGGTAAAAATACAGTAAAATATATATTGGTAACACACCAAGCATGTGATTTATAAGGGTCCAAAGCAGATCAACTGACAAGATCCAGAACAATGGAAATGCATGAATAAAAGAGTCATATTCCTGAGAGAAAGACCTGCAATAATGAAGAGATTTTATTAGCATTAGAACGCACATCCTTGCAGTAAAGACAGAGATGTGGTTGGTATTTGGAGCGCCACCTATGGGTGGAATCACACAAATGGTTTATTTAACTTACCAGCTTATTCAGAAGATTCAGGAGAAATTTCTAGGTGCAAATGTAAATGACAGCCAAATTATTTTAGGCTAGAAAAATAAGATGGAAGCTTCATGCAGAGACAGATGTGCACGATACTGTGTCATACTAATCAAAATGAAAAACCAAAATCAACATCAGTCCATATATTTCAGCGTGTTCAGTTGGTTTGTGTGTGTGTGTGTGTGTGTGTAGCTTCTATTGGAGCCGTATGTTTGGTGCAGATGTGCAGGAGTCGTGCAGGGATTGGATCCAGCTGTGTCTTGGCATAAGAACACACTGTATTTAATCAGAGAAATGACACCGAAATGAAGAAAGTTAAAAACACAGACTGGATGACGGCTGGAAATCACATTTAAACTCCAGCTGAGCGTCAGGTCGCAATTCAGCAGGTGCAGGACGATTACTGTGACATGGAAAACATTAAATATAACAGAAGAACGCTGAAGGACTTTAATGGGAAGAGTACGCCACAAAAACAATATGACCATCCCGTCTTCAAGTTATCAACAAACGTTCTTCCAGTGATAATAATGCTAATAATGTTAGCACAGAAATATATACAATATGACACAATACTAGTTTATTAATCTCCAGTGGTGAAATGATGGTGTTACAGCAGCAGAAACACAAACACACACAAACTAAGACAAAATACAATAAAACAAAATCTACGAACATAGCAAATCTAAATGTTTAGATTACAGTAATGCCACATATATACTGCTATTCATATTATTAAACCATGCCTAAAATCCTAGTATGTTAATATACATATTAAGGCAATGTTTTAGTTGGATGTTCATGTAACATTTTTCAAAAGTAAAGGTACAAAATGGAATGTTCCATTAACATTCAAATAACCCAGAGAAAATGTTTTTAATACATTCAAAATTTTGAACATTCAGGGAACGTTTAGAAATAATGTTTTCATAACTTATTGTGAACCTTAGCAAAACGTTCTTAGTATATATTTTTGTTAGCTGGGTTATGAGAGATTGAGGTTTAAGCATGAATAAGTTTGGGTTTTATCCACTGTGTTTTCAAGGGTGGCTGATTGAACATCTAATTCACACACACACACACACACACACACGTAAACACAAGCAGCATCAGCCCGAGGGAGTTGAGTCTCATGCGAGCCGCCTCACTGTGTGCAGCGGGACCAACGCCAGCAACCGCAAGAGCTTCTCTCTAGAGAGAAAGAGAGAGACGGGTTTCAGCTGCAGGTGTTGAGGGGAGGGAAAAATAAAGCAACACCACAACAGACAGACAGACAGACAGCACACTAAAACTGCTTCAACAGCCCCTGCCAGCCTTAATGAGTCCCAGAATACACTTTTACACACGTAAACACACACATGATACAAGCAGCAGGACACCAGAGACTGACTGCATTTGTTCATGTGTGACTGTGTGTGTGGATTAGAGAAACAAAACTGTCCTTTAAATAAGGGGACGTTTACATAACAACAATGCACTAAAAACTTGAATGCACTTTTCGCATACAGACAGCGTTTTCAAAACCGCAGAAATGAATAAAATCGCTGTATTCTGCTGTCAGGACAGTAGATGGCGATGTCAGTTTGTAAAGTTGCGCTTTGAAAAAAAAAAAAAAAGGTTTTCAGGCCCCAAAACACTGTCGTTGTGTAAATGAGCGACCTAAACGCATAAAAAGTTTTCAGTTTTTAGTTGAAAACGTGTTAAAATTCAAATGGAAAATACAAAAATAATACAAATTAATTAAAAAAACTATGTGCATGTGTGCGAGTGTGTGTGTGAGAAAGAATTATTTGCACTTTGCAGGGCAATATAATATGGACACACACACACACACCTGCGCACACAGACACACACACACGCACACTATCGTTAGTGAATTGGTGTTGTATCAGGCAGGGTTTAGGCTGGTTGTGTTTGTTCAGCAGAGGTTCATCTGAAGCCCCATAGACACATCCATCTTACAACCACGACACAGAGGTGTGTGACATGAGAAAGAACTGAATCACTGCTGCCGCATGTGTGTGTGTGTGTGTGTGTGTTTGAGAGAGAAAAGAGACTGTGGAGGAGGGAGTTATTTATACCTTTAACCCTTAATGTCACTAGACGTCTCAGACGCTGTTCTGTTCATGACGTGTTTTCTGGCTGTTATCTTCCCCTTTCACATCCATTACACTTCAGGCCACAGCATGAATCCAGATGTACTGACAAAAATAATGGGTGTAGAAGTTATTTTCACTCAGAAATCACTAGTACATTTTGCAGAATATTACAAAGAAAAGGCAAGTAACACATTAAAACAGTATTTTCTTGTTAACCGTTTAACTGCACTGACACGATCAGATGAGAACAAAACTTCAACTGAACTGATTTACATAATGACTCTATTGTCTTAACTAGAGCTGCTTTACAGCTGAAATTGTCATAATTGATTCATTTTTTTAACATGAACACTGTTTTGAAACAATATTGCATAAAGCGCTATAGAAATAAAGCTGACTCGACTGTCAAAAGCAACTTTTTGTTCATCACAAACAGCATAAACTTTTAGTGCATGTGTTTTATAGGACTTTATAATATTGTTATGGTGCTTTTTGCCTATTTGGAGCTTGACAGTATGAATCATAATTTCACTAAAACATTCAGCTGTTGTCCAGAGAAGAAGAAATGTCCTACAGGTCAAATAAATGATCTTTATAGGGTGAACTATCCCTTTAAATGAGCTGTTTTTATCTGCTCTGGCAGGTTTACATGATTGTTGTGATTCAAGTAACTATTAAAATGAGACTAACAAGAGATTTATGACTTAATAAGGCATCTTGAGAGCGTAGTTATGTGTGTGAGAACTGATTTGAGCAGTTCCACATGGATATAATGGCAGGATGATTTGTAAAGCCCATGGGGGAAGTTGCTGCTTACCTCATTTCCTCTCTAATGAGGGTAATGAGCAGCGCTACACACACACTCACGCATACACACACACACACACACAATAACCCCGGGAGACAGTGTGCCATCAGGATGGGTGTGTTTTGTATTAGTCAATGAAGTTAAACCCATTTCTGCAGATTCACAGCTGAAAGATGCCATCATGAACACTGAAGAACTGCTTTTTTATCTCTATGCAAGGAATAATCCACTGCTAGCTGTGCATTAAATTATTTTATACAACAGGGCTGTTGAATGCTTGAATCTGATTGGTTGACAAATGTTCTAAGGTGTCCCTTGAAGTCCTGATTGGTTGAGTCGGAAGTAGACACTCTGGCTGCGTCCGAAACATAGACTGTGTGCTAATATGGCAAACTTAGGAGTCCGAGTCTGAGCAGTAGCAAATGTAAAGCCAGAGTCTGCGCAATAGCGAACTTAAATCCAGAGTCTGCGCAGTAGCGAATATGGAGCCAGAGTCTGCGCAGGAGCGAACTTAAATCCAGAGTCTGCGCAGTAGCAAACATGGAGCCAGAGTTTGCACAGTAGCGAACTTAAAGCCAGAGTCTGCGCAGGAGCGAACTTGGAGCCCGAGTCTGCGCAGTAGCGAACTTAAAGCCAGAGTCTGCGCAGTAGCGAACATGGAGCCCGAGTCTGCGCAGTAGCGAACTTGGAGCCCGAGTCTGCGCTGTAGTGAACTTAAAGCCAGAGTCTGCGCAGTAGCGAACTTAAAGCCAGAGTCTGCGCAGTAGCGAACATGGAGCCCGAGTTTGCACAGTAGCGAATGTAAAGCCAGAGTCTGCGCAGAAGCGAACTTGGAGCCTGAGTCTGCGCAGGAGCGAACTTGGAGCCTGAGTCTGCGCAGGAGCGAACTTAAATCCAGAGTCTGCGCAGTAGCAAACATGGAGCCAGAGTTCGCACAGTAGCGAATGTAAAGCCAGAGTCTGCGCAGAAGTGAACTTGGAGCCCGAGTCTGCGCAGAAGCGAACTTGGAGCCAGAGTCTGCGCAGAAGCGAACTTGGAGCCTGAGTCTGCGCAGGAGCGAACTTGGAGCCTGAGTCTGCGCAGGAGCGAACTTAAATCCAGAGTCTGCGCAGTAGCAAACATGGAGCCCGAGTTCGCACAGTAGCGAATGTAAAGCCAGAGTCTGCGCAGAAGCGAACTTGGAGCCCGAGTCTGCGCAGAAACGAACTTGGAGCCAGAGTCTGCGCAGAAGCGAACTTGGAGCCTGAGTCTGCGCAGGAGCGAACTTGGAGCCTGAGTCTGCGCAGGAGCGAACTTAAATCCAGAGTCTGCGCAGTAGCAAACATGGAGCCTGAGTCTGCGCAGGAGCGAACTTAAATCCAGAGTCTGCGCAGTAGCAAACATGGAGCCAGAGTCTGCGCAGGAGCGAACTTGGAGCCCGAGTCTGTGCAGTAGCGAACTTAAAGCCAGAGTCTGCGCAGTAGCGAACATGGAGCCAGAGTCTGCGCAGTAGCGAACTTGGAGCCTGAGTCTGCGCTGTAGTGAACATGGAGCCCGAGTTTGCACAGTAGCGAATGTAAAGCCAGAGTCTGCGCAGAAGCGAACTTGGAGCCAGAGTCTGCGCAGAAGCGAACTTGGAGCCTGAGTCTGCGCAGGAGCGAACTTGGAGCCTGAGTCTGCGCAGGAGCGAACTTAAATCCAGAGTCTGCGCAGTAGCAAACATGGAGCCCGAGTTCGCACAGTAGCGAATGTAAAGCCAGAGTCTGCGCAGAAGCGAACTTGGAGCCCGAGTCTGCGCAGAAACGAACTTGGAGCCAGAGTCTGCGCAGAAGCGAACTTGGAGCCTGAGTCTGCGCAGGAGCGAACTTGGAGCCTGAGTCTGCGCAGGAGCGAACTTAAATCCAGAGTCTGCGCAGTAGCAAACATGGAGCCCGAGTCTGCGCAGTAGCGAACTTAAAGCCAGAGTCTGCGCAGTAGCGAACATGGAGCCCGAGTCTGCGCAGTAGCGGACTTAAAGCCAGAGTCTGAGCAGTAGCGAACTTAAAGCCAGAGTCTGCGCAGTAGCGAACTTGGAGCCCGAGTCTGCGCAGTAGCGAACTTAAAGCCAGAGTCTGCGCAGTAGTGAACTTGGAGCCCGAGTCTGCGCAGTAGCAAACTTGGAGCCCGAGTCTGCGCAGTAGCGAACTTGGAGCCCGAGTCTGCGCAGTAGCGGACTTAAAGCCAGAGTCTGCGCAGTAGCGAACATGAAGCCAGAGTCTGCGCAGTAGCGAACTTAAAGCCAGAGTCTGCGCAGTAGCGAACTTGGAGCCAGAGTCTGCGCACTAGCGAACATGAAGCCAGAGTCTCCGCAGTAGTGAACTTAAAGCCAGAGTCTGCGCAGTAGTGAACTTGGAGCCCGAGTCTGCGCAGTAGCGAACTTGGAGCCCGAGTCTGCGCAGTAGCGGACTTAAAGCCAGAGTCTGAGCAGTAGCGAACTTAAAGCCAGAGTCTGCGCAGTAGCGAACTTAAAGCCAGAGTCTGCGCAGTAGCGAACTTGGAGCCAGAGTCTGCGCACTAGCGAACATGAAGCCAGAGTCTGCGCAGTAGCGAACATGAAGCCAGAGTCTGCGCACTAGCGAACTTGGAGCCTGAGTCTGCGCAGTAGCGAACTTGGAGCCAGAGTCTGCGCACTAGCGAACATGAAGCCAGAGTCTGCGCAGTAGCGAACATGAAGCCAGAGTCTGCGCACTAGCGAACTTGGAGCCTGAGTCTGCGCAGTAGCGAACATGAAGCCAGAGTCTGCGCACTAGCGAACATGAAGCCAGAGTCTGCGCACTAGCGAACATGAAGCCAGAGTCTGCGCAGTAGCGAGTGAAAGTGGAGCCGCGATATCAAGGCCCCGCCCACACTCCCGCAGAATTGGTTAATACAGTTTAATGCAGAACAACTCATTATGTCAGCATCAAATAAACAGTTCTGGAAATGTTGAAATTAAAGTTAAACCTCCAATCTTTTCTCTAAGATCCAGAAGATCCTGAAGACTTCGCACAGAGAAGCTGACAATTTCAGCTGTCAATCATGACATCAAAACTCACATTTTCATAGCATCAAATAACTAATTAAAAACCAAATTGTTTAAAGAATGAACACTTTAACTAACATCAGCGTGATAAAAACTGCCTAAAATGGACAGAAAAAAATATTTGAAGTGTAATTTAACTGTTTTTTTGCCTACTATATAGTAGGGAAGTATGTGATTTCAGACACAGCCGAAATCAAGTCAAACTTTCAATGACTGACGGACAGTGACTCACAGCAGCTTTAAAATAGGAAAGAAAAACGAAACGTTTTCATTGTATACAGTTGAGCATGTGTGAGGTCAGAGGTCAAAGGTCAGGGCGGGGTCAGCTGTATTTGACCTGTGTGCAGGTGCCAACAGAACCAGAGAAGTTGAGTGCTGTGAATCTCAGCAGGTGCAGTAGATTAGAGCGCAGGCACACACACACACACACACACACACACACTCCCCCCGTCTCTCTCTCTCTGGACAGACTCGAGCACTTGAGGTTTGGGCTGAAATCGGATCTGCTCACTCGAGTAATTCCCCATATTGTGTGAGGAGGTGCTGGAAACAAAATAGCAAGTATAAGCAGCAGCACGAGACTGTGTGTGTGCGTGCGTGTGTGTGCATGCGTGCGTGTGTGTGTGTGTGTGTGTGTGTGTGTGTGTGTGTGTGTAAAAGAAACGGCTAACAGAGAGCGTTCTCGTAACAGTAGCTAATGTTCTGGCAAGGTTCTCTCATTAAGTAAAGTAACAATAATGTTACTGTGAGATGCTTTAAATGTTTCTGTCACGTAAACGCAGAAGTCTGAGTGATATTGCGCTGTATGTCATGTTTGTTTTATCAGTATTAATATTGCTCTACAATAGGAACGTGTTTGGATTCACGTCACAATATGATACGCTTCACATATCAAGTGATTTATACGTGCAGATGTTCAGTCTTCCAGAGAGACCCAACTGACCTGCTTCCCAGATCCAGTACAGTAGGGAAATCTCCTCTGCCCTCTACTGGACATCACGGATACATCAAACATTGGCAGCCTTCACAGAAGCATACTAGTACTTTACTTCTGCAGTATGCATACTGTGCACTGCATGCAGTCGTTCTGTATGAATGCATGTGCTACAGAGAACACTGCACTTAATACTGTATCCCATGATGCAATGCTCCGCTTGAGTTTTAACATCTCCAGAATCTCCTTCCTGTGTCATTATTTGACTGCACTGACAAAAGAAAAGACATTTTTACACTAAATTGAATTAAAAATGCACCTTTTTTTTCTGAGATGATAATTTTTATTAATTTTTTTGAATTAGTATTTATTTTTATATTTTCTGTTTTCATTTTCATTTTAGTTAAAGTTTTAGTAATGTTGTTGTGTGTTTTGGTCATTTTTATGAAGTTCTTATAGTACATCAAGTTAAACTAAATTGAAGTAAAATAATTAAAAATTTAAAAATAATAATTAAAATAATGAATAATTGAAAACTAAAATAATTTAAAGTATTTTATATATTTAAAGTAAATGGAAATAAAACAATATATTTAAAAATAATTAAATAATAATTAAAATAGTTAAACTAAATTAAAGTAAAATAATTAAATATTTAAAAAGAATTTAAAATGATGAATAATTGAAAATTAAAGTAATTTTAAGTATTTTATATATTTAAACTTAAAATAAAATAATTAAATTAAAATAATAATAATTAAAATAGTTTAACTAAATTAAAGTCAAATAATTATATATTAAAAATATTAAAATAATAATTAAAATAGTTAAACTGAATTAAAGTAAAATAATTAAATATTTAAAAATAATTTAAAATTATGAATAATTGAAAATTAAAGTAATTTTAAGTATTTTATATATTTAAACTTAAAATAAAATAATTAAATTAAAATAATAATAATTAAAATAGTTTAACTAAATTAAAGTCAAATAATTATATATTAAAAATATTTAAATAATAATTAAAATAGTTAAACTGAATTAAAGTAAAATAATTAAATATTTAAAAATAATTTAAAATTATGAATAATTGAAAATTAAAGCAATTTTAAGTATTTTATATATTTAAACTTAAAATAAAATAATTAAATTAAAATAATAATAATTAAAATAGTTTAACTAAATTAAAGTAAAATAATTATATATTAAAAATATTTAAATAATAATTAAAATAGTTAAACTGAATTAAAGTAAAATAATTAAATATTTAAAAATAATTTAAAATTATGAATAATTGAAAATTAAAGCAATTTTAAGTATTTTATATATTTAAACTTAAAATAAAATAATTAAATTAAAATAATAATAATTAAAATAGTTTAACTAAATTAAAGTCAAATAATTATATATTAAAAATATTTAAATAATAATTAAAATAGTTAAACTGAATTAAAGTAAAATAATTAAATATTTAAAAATAATTTAAAAATAATTAAAATTATGACTAATTGAAAATTAAAGTAATTTTAAGTATTTTATGTATTTAAACTTAAAATAAAATAATTAAATTAAAATAATATATATTTAAAGTAAATGGAAATAAAATTATATATTTAAAAATAATTAAATAATAATTAAAATAATTTAACTAAATTAAAGTAAAATAATTATATATTAAAAATATTTAAATGAAATGAATAATTGAAAACTAAAACAAATATAAATGTTTTTAAATAAAAAAATAAGAAGTGATTTGTGCTCAGTCTGCGTGTGTGATCAAACTGAAGATGATTCTCACGGCCGTCGCTGTGTTCATGTGTTTGGGCTTGTGTGTCTTCCTGTTGTGGTGAATATCAGACAGGTTTTCTCTTCGGTGGTTCACCATGACGGGTCATTTTCACAGCCGAGGCATGATGTGTTGATATTTATCAACCCAAGAGGAAGATTTGACAGCACAGATGGGGACGAGTCCGCCCGCAGCCTGATAGACGAGTGTCTAGACACTGAACGGGCTCTTTTTCCGAGCATTGTTTGCTGGCATTTAACAGGACTGAAAACAGGAAACCTGCCACAGAAACACACACACACACAATGAATTCCCCAAACGCACGTGATGAAGACGTGTGAAAGTGCTTTCAGAATTACTGCTTCAGAGTCTAAGACTCTTTGAGGACGTATTTAGGGCAGATTTAGTCTTAAATCACATGATTTTTCACTCAAAACCTGAAATACCTGGACATGTTGTTGTTTCAGTGTGGAACGCCATAGACTTCCCAAACCGTGAGCATCAAATTACCTGCAGCAACATCCACAATCTTGAGTCAGTGATTGTGGATCTACACTGATGATCCACCAGGTGGCGTCACAGACACACTTAAGGCGAGACGCCACAGGTGGATATAAATCACTATACTTCACCACTAGATACACAGTTGTTTTGTATTATGTTATGTTTAAATATGCAAATGAGGCATTATCTAATTAAGTATGCACTCATTTGCATACATTTCCAGAACAGAAATGTGAATATTTGATAAAGCCAGGTTCATAATTCTTTGATTTTGTTGACATATTAAAGGTTTTTCCAGAGGAGATTCTGGATTTCTCTTTTTATCGCTCCATAACACATACATGTTTTTGTTTAAATCAGGCCAATGATATATAAACAAACCTTCAGAATATAGATATGAATAAAAGTTTAAAGTTTGGTGTGTGTAGAGCTGCTGAAGTGGAGATTTCTGACTAAAACATTGGAAAATCCCAGATAACAAAAATATGTTCTAAGAACGTTTTACTAATGTTCATATTAGGTTAGGAAAATGTTATTTCTGAATGTTCTCTGAATATCTATATTTTTAAATGTTTTTCTTAATAATGTAAACGTTACGGGAACGTTACATTTTATCATTATTCAAACATTATGTGAACGTTTCTTTTGAACGTTCTGTAAACGTTTCGAAACAAGCACACTGTAAAAAATTATTTTCATGATCAACTTAAATAATTAATGTGGTTCAGATGAGTTTCTGTTGATTAAACCAATCGCCTTCATTGTATTAATTCAAATTTTTAAGTTAAACCAACAAAAGCAACATTCAAAAAACGTAAAGACGGACATCCAGCTAAAACTTTTCCAAAAAAAAAAATGTATAAATAACATTTTGAGAACATTATTAAAGACCAGATAACTGGAAGAACGTTTGCTCATAACCTTGCCAGAACGTTCTGAGAACGTTCCCTGTTAGCTGGGATAATATGGAAGATGGTAAAAACAAGTCATGGGATTTTTTTTGTTAGTTTTTCTTTGCGATTATTGATTAATTTGGTTATTTATTCCTTAAATACAGACTTACCGTGATGAAAAGTGGAAAAACAGCTTAAACGAGCCTTTTTGCTGGTCTTACTTAAACAAAACAGATTGTTTCAAAGCAGTTTCCTGTTAACAGCCTGGAAAATAACAGTGTTAAAATTGCAAAAGATCATCAATTATGACACAAACTCTGTAAAGCAGCTCTTCAGAAGACAATAGAGTCATTAATCAGATCAATTCATTCCAAGTATTGTTCTCATCTGATAATTAATTGTCTTTCAATGGTGGTTGTTTGGACATAAAGCAGACTCAGTCTCATTCTCTTGAATTTAGCTTAATGAATATGGACAGAAAAGTATGTTGTGACACAAAATCCTCATCTGCTCTGGTCCTGGTGAACTGCTGGTTTCTCCTTCATACTTGAGCTGATGGCACTATAATTACGGAGGGAATTTACCGCCCTGAAATGAGACGACTGACATTCCTGGACCAGATGGAAGCGCGGCTGTAAATCCGGTGCGTTACCTGAGGCTGGTTCCTGCTCTTATAGCTGGAAAGTGACCCTTTGGTGTGAGCTTTAGTGATCCCTCACACATTCCCTCAACGCTGTTTACAAGCGTTTAAACCATCAGTTACAGCTAGTCATCTCAGAAGTGTGCCACAGGCGATGCCGCTGCCAATCCGAGAGTTTAACGTCAAGCATTTCTCCAATACACATTGGAATTTGTGCCGTCAACACTTCAGAAAGATGTTGAGATACTGAGAGGACCACTTAACGTTCCTCAAGTGTGAGGTGAAGAACGCGAGCGTGGACACTTCAAAACGTCAAACAAATCCAGCATCTATGGCACATACGGCTGATTCTAACATTCCCAGCTAACAAAAGTATGTTCTAAGACTGTTTTGAACGTTAAGTTATAAAAATGTTATTTCTGAATTCTCTGAACGCTCAAAACATCCAGTTTTTTCTTAATGATACGCAAACGTTTCATTGAATTGTTCTTCAAACGTTACTTTTGAATGTTCTCTGGACGTTCTGAAACAAGGAGTAGCACTTAAAAAACGTTAGATGAACGTTCTATTAATGTTACTAGAAGAATGTTTGTTAACTTTGAGAGAATCACGTTAGCCAACGTTTTGAGAACGTACAAACCCTCTGGAGTTAAAACTTGACTCGTCCAATCTTCAGCCCTTCAGTATTTCTCATTTTAATGGATTACACAAGACTTTAGGCACCACTAGGGACTTTGGGGTGGTACTCGGTGTGTTTCGACCGCAGGAACCAGTGTTTAAATGAAGTTCTGGGTAAAAATTCCCTCCTCAGAAAGTCCCTGCTCACGAGGTAGTACTTTTCAAAGTTCAGGAACTTTCGGGGGTGGGACTTGGGCACTGAACATGCGAAAGTCTTTTGCGGTGCGCGCAGTAAGAGTTCGAAAAATTGTTTAAAAAATACGAAAGATGGACCGACAGGCTTTATATGCGGAGGACGAAATTCAGAGGGAACTGTAAAGTCATGTGGAGTCCTACGTCACCGGACTCTTCTTCACAATACTTTAGACCGCGATGGAAACGCAGACAGCAACATGTCTGAGACTTCCTGAGACTAATAGTTCTGGGTAATTTCGGTGGAAACAAGGCTTTTGTTGCTGAATGTCCCTCAATTTCATTTGCAAATGTGTGTAAAGATGCAAAACGGTACTATTCCCTCGTTTAATTTAACACTAGGTTTATTAGACAACTAGATTAGGAAGCAAATCAGGGTTGCCAGGTTTTCACAACAAAATGCACCCAATTACTACTCAAAACTTGTCCAAAACTAGCTCAATCGCATTTCAGGGGGGTACCGCAGTAAAAAATGCTTTCCGGGGAATAAAATCTGAGTTTTTGGCAAGGTTCCCCTGGTAAAATTTGCATTCCAGGGGATAAATATCACGTTATTTGGGATCAACCTGCGGCAACAGTTAAAATTAGCCCAATTTGGTAGTTTATTTGCTAGTTTATTTGATTTTGTCTGTCAATATCACAGACAGTGGACAGAAATGACTGTCAGCACATCTTCTTTTTCTGGTTTGGCAACTTAAAGGGGCTGTATGTAGAAATCAGAAATCCTTGTTGTTAGCGACACCAGTGGCCATTAAGTGAACTGCATGCAGCAATCGTGCACACGTGACGCACAAGAGACTGAACGTGATTCAAGATACTCACAGAGAAGAGCTTTTTGTTCTGCGCTTGGAAGTTAAAAGAAGTGTGAAATATCTTTGCGGCGATATACTGTTAACGAACATCCCGACGCCGTCCGCGCTGCTGAGAGCGACGTTTAGATGAATATGTAAATATGTGCCGTGCACTTTCATCTCAATAACAAAATAAACACTCTACAAATATGAGAAAACAGCAGTTAAAGCATCTGATCATAGTGACGTGGATATGTTTGAACCAGCGCTGAGATTTACCGCATCATGTCGACAGATCATTCAAATTACATTGTTATGATGGTTTGATTATAAAGTATGTTTGAGACTATAGACTATATAGATCTGACTTTGAGACTATTGTTTGAATGGATCTCTTTTCTTTGCATGACACATTGACATTACAGTACAGAACGACTCTTTCAGCATTTTTATCCTGAACATTGTATAAGCATTCGTTTCATGTGTCGTGAACGGACGAGAGTGAACGACACATTCTTTTGATTTTCCTGACAAAAACATACCGAGTCCTTCACATAAAAATACAGGCTTTCATAGACAACCTAGGAAGTCAGGGAAGGTCTTGTTTTTTAAGTTTTCGTTACAAGCTGTTCACACAATGGCAATAAGAATGTGATTAATACATATTCTTATAGTGCTCTGATGTATCATCGTTCCTAATATATATGTTTTTTAGAATACTATTATGCTTTGATGTCTAGAACACAAGTATGAAGGTGCCCATGTGCCTGAAGTGTGTTTATACATTTTTTCTTCCATGCAGCTCCCTAGTGACAGGAACCGGTTACTGCAGAAACAGGAAAACAACACGTCTTTGGTTCCCATGAAGAGCAGTGATTGATGTGATGTTTGTTGTACTATTGTGCGAATGATTCAAGGTAAAAATCACAGTTTTAATGCTGATCAGTATCAGGGTCCCATGAAACTTTGAACTCACTGACCTCTGACAATGACCTCTGCGCTGCCACATTCTTCAAACACTGATTCAGTTTGTCGCATAATCTGCTGTTCGCCTTCAACCTGCCAAATGAAGCGTCTCAGTGAAGCTATATAAACAGCGTTTCATAAACAGTACTAAAAAAAACTTGTTTATGATCTTTAGGTTGGTGAGAAATGCCCTTTTGGATGCATTCGAAGCGGATCCTTTGGTGTGACGCTTTAGGTCACAGCGGGAGGACAGGAATTGTTTGTCTTAGTGTGAGAACGGATGGTTTTAAGTTATTTCTGTGTGAGTTTTTCCTGATTGCACAATCTCCTGGCATACATGCCACTGTACTGGGGGGGTAAAAGCCTGAAATTTATGGGTGAATGTTTCAAATAAAACTCACTGCACCGCTTTCATTCAGAGAGCAAATGACAATAATTTACCTCAAGAAATGATGCAAAATGTAGCTCACATTGCATTTGGTTATGTTCAGAATAGCACACAAGCTTGTAGTACTGTACATTTGCAGTATATCAGTTTTGTATGTGCATGAAATAACAAGATGACATGCTATATTTGCAATATATAATGTGCAATAAGTGACTAAATATAAAGTATATAAAGTCAGAATTGTGAGTTACAAAATCAGAATCGCATGATATAAAGTCAGAATTGAGTTATAAATTCAGAATTGAGTGATATAAAGTCAGAATTGTGAGTTACAAAGTCAGAATTGTGAGATATAAAGTCAGAATTGTGATATAGTCAGAATTGTGAGATATAAAGTCAGAATTGCGAGTTATAAAGTCAAAATTGTGAGATATAAAGTCAGAATTGCGTGATATAAAGTCAGAATTGCGAGTTATAAAGTCAGAATTGCGTGATATAAAGTCAGAATTGCGAGTTATAAAGTCAGAATTGAGTTATAAAGTCAGACTTGAGTGATATAAAGTTAGAATTGCGAGTTATAAAGTCAGAATTGAGTGATATAAAGTCAGAATTGCGAAATATAAAGTCAGAATTGAGTGATATAAAGTCAGAATTGCGTGATATAAAGTCAGAATTCTGAGTTATAAAGTCAGAATTGCGAGTTATAAAGTCAGAATTGCGGGTTATAAAGTCAGAATTGAGTGATATAAAGTTAGAATTGCGAGATATAAAGTCAGAATTGAGTGATATAAAGTCAGAATTGCGAGATATAAAGTCAGAATTGCGAGTTATAAAGTCAGAATTGTGAGATATAAAGTCAGAATTGAGTTATAAAGTCAGAATTGCGAGTTATAAAGTCAGAATTGAGTGATATAAAGTCAGAATTGCGAAATATAAAGTCAAAATTGAGTGATATAAAGTCAGAATTGCGAGATATAAAGTCAGAATTGTGAGATATAAAGTCAGAATTGCGAGATATAAAGTCAGAATTGAGTTATAAAGTCAGAATTGCGAGTTATAAAGTCAGAATTGAGTGATATAAAGTCAGAATTGAGTGATATAAAGTCAGAATTGAGATATAAAGTCAGAATTGAGTTATAAAGTCAGAATTGAGTGATATAAAGTCAGAATTGAGATATAAAGTCAGAATTGCGAGTTATAAAGTCAGAATTGAGTTATAAAGTCAGAATTGAGTGATATAAAGTCAGAATTGAGATATAAAGTCAGAATTCTGAGTTATAAAGTCAGAATTGCGAGATATAAAGTCAGAATTGAGTGATATAAAGTCAGAATTGAGATATAAAGTCAGAATTGCGAGATATAAAGTCAGAATTGAGTGATATAAAGTCAGAATTGAGATATAAAGTCAGAATTGCGAGATATAAAGTCAGAATTGAGTGATATAAAGTCAGAATTGAGATATAAAGTCAGAATTGCGAGTTATAAAGTCAGAATTGAGTGATATAAAGTCAGAATTGAGTTATAAAGTCAGAATTGTGAGTTATAAAGTCAGAATTGAGTGATATAAAGTCAGAATTGAGATATAAAGTCAGAATTGCAAGATATAAAGTCAGAATTGAGTGATATAAAGTCAGAATTGAGATATAAAGTCAGAATTATGAGTTATAAAGTCAGAATTGAGTGATATAAAGTCAGAATTGAGATATAAAGTCAGAATTCTGAGTTATAAAGTCAGAATTGAGTTATAAAGTCAGAATTGAGTGATATAAAGTCAGAATTGAAATATAAAGTCAGAATTGCGAGGTATAAAGTCAGAATTGAGTGATATAAAATAAGAATTGAGATATAAAGTCAGAATTATGAGATATAAAGTCAGAATTGAGTGATATAAAGTCAGAATTGTGAGATATAAAGTCAGAATTGAGTTATATAAAGTCAGAATTAAGATATAAAGTCAGAATTGCGAGATATAAAGTCAGAATTGAGTGATATAAAGTCAGAATTGCGAGTTATAAAGTCAGAATTGAGTGATATAAAGTCAGAATTGCGTGATATAAAGTCAGAATTCTGAGTTATAAAGTCAGAATTGCGAGTTATAAAGTCAGAATTGCGGGTTATAAAGTCAGAATTGAGTGATATAAAGTTAGAATTGCGAGATATAAAGTCAGAATTGAGTGATATAAAGTCAGAATTGCGTGATATAAAGTCAGAATTCTGAGTTATAAAGTCAGAATTGCGAGTTATAAAGTCAGAATTGCGGGTTATAAAGTCAGAATTGAGTGATATAAAGTTAGAATTGCGAGATATAAAGTCAGAATTGAGTGATATAAAGTCAGAATTGCGAGATATAAAGTCAGAATTGCGAGTTATAAAGTCAGAATTGTGAGATATAAAGTCAGAATTGAGTTATAAAGTCAGAATTGCGAGTTATAAAGTCAGAATTGAGTGATATAAAGTCAGAATTGCGAAATATAAAGTCAGAATTGAGTGATATAAAGTCAGAATTGCGAGATATAAAGTCAGAATTGTGAGATATAAAGTCAGAATTGCGAGATATAAAGTCAGAATTGAGTTATAAAGTCAGAATTGCGAGTTATAAAGTCAGAATTGAGTGATATAAAGTCAGAATTGAGTGATATAAAGTCAGAATTGAGATATAAAGTCAGAATTGAGTTATAAAGTCAGAATTGAGTGATATAAAGTCAGAATTGAGATATAAAGTCAGAATTGCGAGTTATAAAGTCAGAATTGAGTTATAAAGTCAGAATTGAGTGATATAAAGTCAGAATTGAGATATAAAGTCAGAATTCTGAGTTATAAAGTCAGAATTGCGAGATATAAAGTCAGAATTGAGTGATATAAAGTCAGAATTGAGATATAAAGTCAGAATTGCGAGATATAAAGTCAGAATTGAGTGATATAAAGTCAGAATTGAGATATAAAGTCAGAATTGCGAGATATAAAGTCAGAATTGAGTGATATAAAGTCAGAATTGAGATATAAAGTCAGAATTGCGAGTTATAAAGTCAGAATTGAGTGATATAAAGTCAGAATTGAGTTATAAAGTCAGAATTGTGAGTTATAAAGTCAGAATTGAGTGATATAAAGTCAGAATTGAGATATAAAGTCAGAATTGCAAGATATAAAGTCAGAATTGAGTGATATAAAGTCAGAATTGAGATATAAAGTCAGAATTATGAGTTATAAAGTCAGAATTGAGTGATATAAAGTCAGAATTGAGATATAAAGTCAGAATTCTGAGTTATAAAGTCAGAATTGAGTTATAAAGTCAGAATTGAGTGATATAAAGTCAGAATTGAAATATAAAGTCAGAATTGCGAGGTATAAAGTCAGAATTGAGTGATATAAAATAAGAATTGAGATATAAAGTCAGAATTATGAGATATAAAGTCAGAATTGAGTGATATAAAGTCAGAATTGTGAGATATAAAGTCAGAATTGAGTTATATAAAGTCAGAATTAAGATATAAAGTCAGAATTGCGAGATATAAAGTCAGAATTGAGTGATATAAAGTCAGAATTGCGAGTTATAAAGTCAGAATTGAGTGATATAAAGTCAGAATTGAGTTATAAAGTCAGAATTGTGAGTTATAAAGTCAGAATTGCGAGTTATAAAGTCAGAATTGTGAGTTATAAAGTCAGAATTGCGAGATATAAAGTCAGAATTGAGTGATATAAAGTCAGAATTGCGAGTTATAAAGTCAGAATTGAGATATAAAGTCAGAATTGCAAGATATAAAGTCAGAATTGAGAGATATAAAGTCAGAATTGAGATATAAAGTCAGAATTGCGAGATATAAAGTCAGAATTGAGTGATATAAAGTCAGAATTGCGAGTTATAAAGTCAGAATTGAGTCATATAAAGTCAGAATTGAGTGATATAAAGTCAGAATTGTGAGATATAAAGTCAGAATTGAGATATAAAGTCAGAATTGCGAGATATAAAGTCAGAATTGAGTGATATAAAGTCAGAATTGCGAGTTATAAAGTCAGAATTGAGTGATATAAAGTCAGAATTGAGTTATAAAGTCAGAATTGTGAGTTATAAAGTCAGAATTGCGAGTTATAAAGCCAGAATTGCGAGTTATAAAGTCAGAATTGAGTGATATAAAGTCAGAATTGCGAAATATAAAGTCAGAATTGAGTGATATAAAGTCAGAATTGCGAGATATAAAGTCAGAATTGCGAGATATAAAGTCAGAATTGAGTTATAAAGTCAGAATTGCGAGTTATAAAGTCAGAATTGAGTGATATAAAGTCAGAATTGAGATATAAAGTCAGAATTGAGTTATAAAGTCAGAATTGAGTGATATAAAGTCAGAATTGAGATATAAAGTCAGAATTGCGAGTTATAAAGTCAGAATTGAGTTATAAAGTCAGAATTGAGTGATATAAAGTCAGAATTGAGATATAAAGTCAGAATTCTGAGTTATAAAGTCAGAATTGAGTTATAAAGTCAGAATTGAGTGATATAAAGTCAGAATTGAGATATAAAGTCAGAATTGCAAGATATAAAGTCAGAATTGAGTGATATAAAGTCAGAATTGAGATATAAAGTCAGAATTGCGAGATATAAAGTCAGAATTGAGTGATATAAAGTCAGAATTGAGTTATAAAGTCAGAATTGTGAGTTATAAAGTCAGAATTGAGTGATATAAAGTCAGAATTGAGATATAAAGTCAGAATTGCAAGATATAAAGTCAGAATTAAGTGATATAAAGTCAGAATTGAGATATAAAGTCAGAATTATGAGTTATAAAGTCAGAATTGAGTGATATAAAGTCAGAATTGAGATATAAAGTCAGAATTCTGAGTTATAAAGTCAGAATTGAGTTATAAAGTCAGAATTGAGTGATATAAAGTCAGAATTGAGATATAAAGTCAGAATTGCGAGATATAAAGTCAGAATTGAGTGATATAAAATCAGAATTGAGATATAAAGTCAGAATTGCGAGATATAAAGTCAGAATTGAGTGATATAAAGTCAGAATTGCGAGTTATAAAGTCAGAATTGAGATATAAAGTCAGAATTGTGAGTTATAAAGTCAGAATTGAGTGATATAAAGTCAGAATTGAGATATAAAGTCAGAATTGCAAGATATAAAGTCAGAATTGAGTGATATAAAGTCAGAATTGAGATATAAAGTCAGAATTATGAGATATAAAGTCAGAATTGAGTGATATAAAGTCAGAATTGTGAGATATAAAGTCAGAATTGAGTTATATAAAGTCAGAATTGAGATATAAAGTCAGAATTGCGAGATATAAAGTCAGAATTGAGTGATATAAAGTCAGAATTGCGAGTTATAAAGTCAGAATTGAGTGATATAAAGTCAGAATTGAGTTATAAAGTCAGAATTGTGAGTTATAAAGTCAGAATTGCGAGTTATAAAGTCAGAATTGCGAGTTATAAAGTCAGAATTGCGAGTTATAAAGTCAGAATTGCGAGATATAAAGTCAGAATTGAGTGATATAAAGTCAGAATTGCGAGTTATAAAGTCAGAACTGAGATATAAAGTCAGAATTGCAAGATATAAAGTCAGAATTGAGTGATATAAAGTCAGAATTGCGAGTTATAAAGTCAGAATTGAGTGATATAAAGTCAGAATTGAGTTATAAAGTCAGAATTGTGAGTTATAAAGTCAGAATTGCAAGATATAAAGTCAGAATTGAGATATAAAGTCAGAATTGAGATATAAAGTCAGAATTGCGAGATATAAAGTCAGAATTGAGTGATATAAAGTCAGAATTGTGAGATATAAAGTCAGAATTGAGATATAAAGTCAGAATTGCGAGATATAAAGTCAGAATTGAGTGATATAAAGTCAGAATTGTGAGATATAAAGTCAGAATTGAGATATAAAGTCAGAATTGCGAGATATAAAGTCAGAATTGAGTGATATAAAGTCAGAATTGCGAGTTATAAAGTCAGAATTGAGTGATATAAAGTCAGAATTGTGAGATATAAAGTCAGAATTGAGATATAAAGTCAGAATTGTGAGATATAAAGTCAGAATTGAGTGATATAAAGTCAGAATTGCGAGTTATAAAGTCAGAATTGAGTGATATAAAGTCAGAATTGAGTTATAAAGTCAGAATTGTGAGTTATAAAGTCAGAATTGCGAGATATAAAGTCAGAATTGAGTGATATAAAGTCAGAATTGCGAGTTATAAAGTCAGAATTGAGTGATATAAAGTCAGAATTGAGTTATAAAGTCAGTATTGTGAGTTATAAAGTCAGAATTGCGAGTTATAAAGTCAGAATTGAGTGATATAAAGTCAGAATTGAGTTATAAAGTCAGTATTGTGAGTTATAAAGTCAGAATTGCGAGTTATAAAGTCAGAATTGAGTGATATAAAGTCAGAATTGAGTTATAAAGTCAGTATTGTGAGTTATAAAGCCAGAATTGCGAAAAATGTCTGTCTTGTTAATAATTTCGCAACTTGATAATATACATTTCAGTGTTTTATTTTAAGGACTTTTTTGTTTACTGCAGTAAATTTATGTTGGGTCACTTGATTTTCAACTGGAAAATGTGTCTTGAAAGCAGCAGCAGCTGATGTGGAGGAAGCGCAGCAGGATTTCCAGCTCTACTACTGAGATAAGTCGAGGATTGAGCTATTTGAGTGAGAGCTGAGCTCCACTTCACATGGAGTGCTGCGAGCCGTCCGCAGGTCTGCTGCGAGGAGACACACGTCACCGACATGTCAGAACCGTCCGTCAGCTCTTCTCATGCACTCGAGCGCCTGCGCATGTCAGACATGCAGTTATCAGGCTAAAGGAGAAACTGGAGTGTTATGGCACACAGATAGAGTCATCAGTTAAACACAGACCACGACCTCTGACCTCTTCTCTGATGATGTTAAGGGTCAAGTTTCCACCTCTGTGTCAAAGGTCATGGGCTCAGAGAGCCTGTTATGGAGGAATAACAGAGGACAAATGTCTTCCTTATAATAGTTAACTAAAACTAAAACCATGAAAAATGTTGCTTGAAATATAATTAAAATAACACTGTTATGGAAGATTGTTTTCGAAGATTTGTTTAAAAAAATAAAAAGGTAATTGTGACTTTTTTCTTGCAATTTGGAGTTTTATATCATGCAATTCTGGGAATTGCGAAGATATAAACACAATTGCAAGTTAAAGTCAGAATTTCATGATATAATCTCGCAATTCTGACTTTATATCACAATTCTGACTTTATATTTATATCTCACAATTCTGAATTTATAACTCAATTCTTACTTTATAACTCGCAATTCTGACTTTATATCACAATTCTGACTTTATATCACAATTCTGACTTTATATTTATATCTCACAATTCTGAATTTATAACTCAATTCTGACTTTATAACTCAATTCTGACTTTATAACTCAATTCTTACTTTATATCTCATAATTCTGACTTTATATCTCACAATTCTGAATTTATAACTCAATTCTTACTTTATATCACAATTCTTACTTTATATCACAATTCTGACTTTATATCACACAATTCTGACTTTATAACTCAATTCTGACTTTATATCACTCAATTCTTACTTTATATCTCATAATTTTGACTTTATATCTCACAATTCTGACTTTATATCACTCAATTCTTACTTTATATCTCATAATTTTGACTTTATATCTCACAATTCTGACTTTATATCTCATAATTCTGACTTTATATCACACAATTCTGACTTTATAACTCAATTCTTACTTTATATCTCACAATTCTGACTTTATATCATGCAATTCAGACTTTATATCACTCAATTCTTACTTTATATCACAATTCTGACTTTATATCTCACAATTCTGACTTTATATATCACAATTCTGACTTTATAACTCAATTCTGACTTTATATGACAATTCTGACTTTATAACTCGTAATTATGAGTTTCAATTGCCTCACAATTGCATTTTTTATTTTTTATTTCATTGCAGAAAAAAACTTACATTGTCTGTATTTCAGCTCTGCATTCTTTATTTACACATTTTAGTGATGTCTACTAAGTCAACCATCACTATTAATACTAGTACTAGTACAATCAAAGTTAAGTGTGTAAGTGCAGCGTTTGTCAAATCATGTGTCTTGTGGCATTAGATGCACCATTTTCACCAGCCGGATCCCAAAGCAGGTGAAGAAAATCCCACATCGAAGGTTGTGGAGAGCAGAAGATCACAGAGAAGTGAGGGCGGAGTGGCCGGTCACACGTGTCATGACTTGAACAGCTTTTGTGGAGCCATCAAAACAACATCAAAACAAATGTAACTTTTGAAGTATATATAATTCTGTATAATGATGCATAATTTAAATTCTAAACACTTGTAAATAAACAGTATTCTAAATAAATAAATCTCAAAAGTAGATCTCACTATCTTTTCTTGTGTATATGGTGATGTACATCTGAGTGTGATGGATTGTCGAACAAGAGACTTGGGACTTGGTTCTATCATGCAACGGTTGTTGATTGGATGTTGAGATGTGGGCGTGGCTCTCAAAAGAGCTTGCAGGGGGCGGGGCTTGTGATGATTGGAGAATCCTGCATATGTCATCAGAGAGAAGATCCATTTTGATTAAACATTACAAAAAGAAACGTATGCACGGATGAATTGTTCACAGTAAAAATGTATAACGCATTTAGAAAATAGATAGGGTGGATATTCATTTCATGCCGAAACTCACTTTTTTTAAAAATTGAAGCTCACTGACATGAATGAACGAATGAACGAATGAATGAATGAATGTCCCAGTGTTCGTTCAGACAGATTTTATATGAGAAACTGACTTGAACTTTCTCTCACGGAGGAGAGGAGATGAAATCTGAACTTTGCAATGTGCCTCATGAATTAGATGGTGAAAGATGGATGTTTCACATTCATGATGTTCACATCATCCTTCATCTGCATGTGTCCCATCCATGTATTCCCTAGATAAGTAAAAAAAAAAATTTGCTTCATTCATCTGTACATTTTTGTTGAGCTCTCTCTTTCGCTGCTTGTGATTGGACGAGCTCTGCGTCAATCATCGACGGGGGCGTGGCTATGATGTCTCTCTCCTTGTAACGCGTGTTTGAGACTCAGTTTGAGTGTCAGTGATTCAGTGACACGGACAGAAACATCATCCTCATCATCACCACAGTTACTGTACCAGCTTTACGAGCATATTTCACTTACTGGAAACTTTTATCATTCCCAGCGAGGATCGTAATACTGAAAGTTTGCAGGAAGTTTGTATATCAAGAGAGTCTCATTTGATCCGCTTCTGGATTTATTTGGACTTTGCGCATCTGGACGTTCATGTTAGAGACGCTCGAGACTCTGTAAACTTCACCAAAGCGCGTCACAATGTGTCACCAGAGCTTGTTGTGCTTTTTGAGTGTGCTGGGCTTCTGCGCTCGGGCGATTGGGGCTCACGAATGCGCACCGTGCGCGCTCCGCTCGTGCCCGCTCCTCGGCGCTCTCGGGTGCGGTTCGGGCCGGGTTCTGGCCCGTGACCCGTGCGGCTGCTGCGAGCAGTGCTCTCGGCTGGAGCTCGAGCTGTGCGGCGGGCCGGACTGGACTCTGGGCTACTGCGGCTTCGGACTCACCTGCGCGGCGCTCAACAGAACCGGACCGGCGTTCATACCTGAGACAGGTGTCTGCAGAGGTCAGTGACGCGCGTGAGCTTTACCTTGACTTCACGACACTGAATGAATGTTTATAAAGTGTATAAGACCACCCATGATGATGATGATGATGATGATGAAGATGAGGAGGGGGAGTATGGTTGTGGATTTTGGATGAAATCAGTGAGAAATTATGCTTTTTTTCCCTCTAGTTTTTAGTGCACTGATTGATATAGTTATTGATATCAGCTGATATTGAATTAGATTTCAGAGGGTAGTTCTGTACCATGGTAAAGTGATATTAATACCATGGTACTTTGATACAGCTCTGACTGATATGTATAATAGCATATGATACTTTAAAGAATACCATTTTGCCAGAGTACCATGCTTAAAATACTATAGTACTGCTATGGTACATGTCCAAAATACATGGTATTGCCATAGGTCCATGTCCAAATACTACAGTATAGTATTGCCATGGTACCATTGATAATACCATGGTACCTTCTGGTACTTGTTAGTTAGTGGAGACACCGTTACACTTATTTTGATTCCCATTTTGTTACTCTGAGGTTTATAATGATGATCAAGAACAAGTTATTCATAAGATTTGCTCCGTTAATATGAATCCATCTTATGTCAGTGTAAAATTTCATTGATGTAATAATGACGCTGATGTAACTGCACTGGATGATCGGCTCTTCTTTATTGACTGCGGTGTCCTGTGATTTGATCTATGATGTGATATTAGGCTCCTTTCCAAGAGTTTAGTAAGGAAAAGGTCATAATGCCAGACCGGAGCTGGACTTTCTCCATGTTAAAACACTTGAATTGTTCCAGACGGCTGAGCGAAAGCAGAAGTTGGTCTGTGGGAAGGTTCCAGAGCTCAATTACCCCTCGTCTTCATCTTCCTCCTGTGGGGTCTGTGAGTCATCCCAAGAGATTGTGTCCTTGATTAGGTTTTATTTACAAGCGCGGTGTTAAGGGTTAATCCCGACCCGGTGCGTAACCCTGCCTTGAATGAGTCTGATTCAATGGATGCTGTGAATGAGTTTGTCTGCGGGTGAACGAGTCTCAAATCCCAAAATCCAGAACTATTAGAGTAAAAAGTCTCAAAGTTAAGTTATATTTTAAGTTATTCTCCGTGTGGTCAGCATGGAAGTTTTAGGAGAGCGATCATGGGAAATAAAATATGATCATGTCAAAAAATTGAGGTTAAATAATGATAGTCATTTTCCAGCCACTGATTAACCAGAATCTCTTTAGCATAGTAATACATTATTCATGATTGTCATCGATAATTACATCTCCCCCCCATTAGCAAAGAAATTAATGAGGCTATTTATATTCTGACATGGCTGAAGCAGAATAGAAGATGTGGAAATGAAAAGAACTTGTTGAATATTGTATATCTGTCATTTTTTGGGGTACATCCATTCGATGTGTAGATTTTCTTTATGTAGCGTAAGAATATTTGCACTCCATTTATGGAAAATAAATAATGCTACATTTCTGCAGTGTTTAGTTCATTCTGTTCTACAAACAAAACCTGCAAAAATGCTAATTAGCAACATCAGTACTGCATATTTAAAGTGACAGTGTGTTATTTCTGCAGCACTAGAGTCTCCAAACAAAATAATGACTGTTTTCAAACGGGTTTCCCCAGTATGAAACTGGTCGACTATTTTCCACTTCAGCCTGAGGTCCGTCCTTGATGTCAGCTGTCTCCTCTCTCAGTCTGGACGCCAAGACAAACTGTCTCTATGTCTTTCTGTTTGTGAGATTAAATATCAGCTTTCCACATTTGACCCGTAACAATTATAAGAGAAACTGCAATACTGAGAAGGACGTAACTTGTTTGCATTCAGCCTCTCCAAAACTGATTAAACTAGTTATCATGTGGACTTTAGATAGCAGTACTAGAACAGACTGTTTTTATTACAGACTAGCCTGTGTTCAACAAGTACGTTCCCCATGTTTATGCATCCTGTTTGATCCAGCCTCTTTTTGGAAAACCTGTGCCGATAAACAGAACCAGTGTCTGATCCATAGACGTGAACAGATGTGCTTTGTGGGCGTCCGCTACAAAAAGCGTTTGGGGTCGTGTGAAAATATGAAAATATCCTCGCAGGAAGTATTCATATGGAAAAGACGTTGGTGGAGTGGATTATTCTGAGGTGACAGGAAATAAAAGGGAAAGTTTTGGCAGGGTCATCTGACGGCTGGTTTGAAAAGCCTGTTTGTGATGGCGCTGTCTGCGTGAGAACAACCACGACGTGGTTTTCCACAAAGGGGACCTTTCTGTGCCAAATGCACCAATATCTAGCTGCTTTGGTTTTAGTACTCAGTCATGTCTAAGAATGTGGTTACTGTACTAACCAGTACTGTTCAATTTGGGCCTTATAATAAATTAAAAGCACATAATATCTCAATTGTCTCTCCAGCATTGGGATCAGTGGGTGAGCTGAAACTTTTAGCAAGCCTTTCTAGCAGCTCAGAGATCTCCATATGAGCTGAAGCAAGTTAATATCCACAGATTCTCTTACTGTAGGACTCGTTTGTGTATGTCTTTATATTTAATCTCAGGAATTTTAGAATAGAATCTCTCCTAGCAGGGAACGTTCTCAGAATGTTCTGGCAAGGTTCTCTCAAAGTTATTGAACCAACGTTCTTCCAGTAACATTAATAGGCCACGTACACACTGTAAAGTTTCAGGAGTGACATCCGCAATTAAATTCACTCCCAAAACAGCAATGATTGACACAGTGGTAACCGTAGGAATGATCTGGCGTCTCACGTGTTTGGTATTCGCTATTCTGACCAAAAGAAATATTACAGCAACAAAAGACTCATTATGTTAAGCAATTTTAACTAAAGCAGAGTTGACGGAGGCGTCATGTTTTGTTGGTGCTTGTAGGCTGCTTCACAGAGTGCACACTCTTGCAGTGTTGCCATGTTCACTTATTATAAGCGTTTGTGGGCTTGTTGTTTAAGCTTGGCTCATAAAGCAATCTAGTTTATGGAGTTATTAAAGTGAGCAGGTGCAGGTTACAATATTTTGGTCTTATTTACAGCATAACGCATTTGGATTTATTTCAGTTTATTGTGGGCTTGTTCTTGGTCGCTGTTTTTCTAGCAAGATCTGGCAACACACGTGTAAACTTCACTCCCCTGGCCTCAAGAGGCGCGCTGGAAACTGACGCTAGAGACTGCGGTCTTCATCATTCTTGTTAGTGGGCCTGCTCCCCATGCTGGAGACGCTGGCTCGAATCCCGCTCTGAGCGGTCGAGTAGGACTGGTTACATTTGGTGCCGTGACCCGGATGGGAGTGAGGTTTAGGGGGTGAGTGTAATGAAGGCAAGCTAGTAAGAGCCACGTGTGTAAACCTCACTCACCTGGCCTCAAGAGGCACGCTGCAGCAGCAATAACCAGCAGCAGCAGCAATAATCAGCAGCAGCAGCAATAATCAACAGCAGCAGCAGCAATAACCAGCAGCAGCAGCAATAGCAGCAGCAGCAGCAATAACCAGCAGCAGCAGCAATAGCAGCAGCAGCAATAATCAACAGCAGCAGCAGCAATAACCAACAGCAGCAGCAATAACCAGCAGCAGTAATAATAGCAACAGCAGAAGCAATAATAGCAACAGCAGCAGCAATAACCAACAGCAGCAGCAATAATAGCAGTAGCAGCAATAAAAGCAGCAGCAGTAGCAATAACCAACAGCAGCAATAATAGCAACAGCAGCAGCAATAATGGCAGTAGAAGCAATAAAAGCAGCAGCAGTAGCAATAATAGCAATAGCAGCAGCAATAACCAACAGCAGCAGCAATAACCAACAGCAGCAGCAATAATAGCAGTAGCAGCAATAAAAGCAGCAGCAGTAGCAATAATAGCAACAGCAGCAGCAATAACCAACAGCAGCAGCAATAATAGCAGTAGCAGCAATAAAAGCAGCAGCAGTAGCAATAACCAGCAGCAGCAATAATAGCAATAGCAGCAGCAATAACCAGCAGCAGCAATAATAGCAACAGCAGCAGCAATAATAGCAACAGCAGCAGCAATAACCAACAGCAGCAGCAATAATGGCAGTAGCAGCAATAATAGCAACAGCAGCAGCAATAACAGCAGCAGCAGCAATAATGGCAGTAGCAGCAATAACAGCAGCAGCAATAATAGCAACAGCAGCAGCAATAACCAACAACAGCAGCAATAACCAACAGCAGCAGCAATAATGGCAGTAGCAGCAATAACAGCAGCAGCAATAATAGCAACAGCAGCAGCAATAACCAACAGCAGCAGCAATAACCAACAGCAGCAGCAATAATGGCAGTAGCAGCAATAACAGCAGCAGCAATAATAGCAACAGCAGCAGCAATAATGGCAGTAGCAGCAATAACAGCAGCAGCAATAATAGCAACAGCAGCAGCAATAACCAACAGCAGCAGCAATAATGGCAGTAGCAGCAATAACAGCAGCAGCAATAATAGCAACAGCAGCAGCAATAACCAACAGCAGCAGCAATAATGGCCGTAGCAGCAATAACAGCAGCAGCAGCAATAATAGCAACAGCAGCAGCAATAATGGCAGTAGCAGCAATAACAGCAGCAGCAATAATAGCAACAGCAGCAGCAATAATGGCAGTAGCAGCAATAACAGCAGCAGCAATAATGGCAGTAGCAGCAATAACAGCAGCAGCAATAACAGCAGCAGCAATAATAGCAACAGCAGCAGCAATAATGGCAGTAGCAGCAATAACAGCAGCAGCAATAATGGCAGTAGCAGCAATAACAGCAGCAGCAATAACAGCAGCAGCAATAATAGCAACAGCAGCAGCAATAATGGCAGTAGCAGCAATAACAGCAGCAGCAATAATAGCAATAGCAGCAGCAATAACCAGCAGCAGCAATAATAGCAACAGCAGCAGCAATAATAGCAACAGCAGCAGCAATAACCAACAGCAGCAGCAATAATGGCAGTAGCAGCAATAATAGCAACAGCAGCAGCAATAATAGCAACAGCAGCAGCAATAACCAACAGCAGCAGCAATAATGGCAGTAGCAGCAATAATAGCAACAGCAGCAGCAATAATAGCAACAGCAGCAGCAATAACCAACAGCAGCAGCAATAATGGCAGTAGCAGCAATAATAGCAACAGCAGCAGCAATAATAGCAACAGCAGCAGCAATAATGGCAGTAGCAGCAATAACAGCAGCAGCAATAATGGCAGTAGCAGCAATAACAGCAGCAGCAATAATAGCAACAGCAGCAGCAATAACCAACAGCAGCAGTAATAGGTAGCTGTCACTACCTTCATTTTTCGGGAGTTCATTGTAGAATACGGTTCTCAGACCTGTAAATGACTGAACAGTGTGTGTACACAACAGAATTAATCGCTGAATTTAGCTGCAGTCTGTATGTGGCCATAGAATGCTCGTCCAAAGTTATCTGGTCTTTAATAATGTTCTCAAAGCATTAGCACAAAAACATTATTTATACATCGTTCATGGAATGTTTTTTTTATTTTGTTGTTGTTGTTTTATTTGGATGTTTGTCGTTTTTTTTTATTGTTACTACTTGTTTCAGAACGTTCAGAGAACATTCAAATGTAAAATTCCTAAAGTGTTTAGGGAATGATAAAATGTAATGTTTGCATAACCAAGAAAAAGGTTTATTTAAAACTGGATGTTTTGAACTTTCAGAGAACATTCAGAAAAAGCATTTTCATAATCTAGAGGGAATGTAAGAACATTAGTACAATGTATTTTTTGTAAGCTGGGCTATTATATCTCCTGAGCAGTTTTCTTCTGGTTTGTTTGGTGAGAGTTTGTGAGCCAAGCCCCAGGAGAGCATCATGGGGGACCGTAGGAGCCATCGAAGCTGGTTTGTCTTTGTTTATTCACATGCGGCGGGCTGGGGGGTCTTCAGGAGAACCTGTGGGAGCCAGAGGGGGTTCTGCGTCTGACGTGGATACTCTAGACTTATTTAACACACATGCGGCTGGAAGAGGAAAACACAGAGATACATGTGAAGGGCATGGAGAGCTCAAGAGAAACTGGAGGCAGTGAAATTCAGAAAGACTAAAGCTGTGTCTAATGTACAAATGGGGTACTTGTGTCAGTTTTGTCTCTCAGTAAGATATTTCAGTCTCCATCTCATTGCTGTCTAGGAGAAGCATTTGAGACATTAAAAAGATCTTTCCAAGCATGCCATGTCTCATTTTGGCACCATTCTGTGGAACGAAAGCAACAGCCCAAACAAAGACAAAATGAGACTGAGTTTTGAGTTACCAACGCTGTCTTCTTCTCTACAGCGGTACCCGATGCGACGGGCGCAGACATGGAGGACGAGCGCTGCCCCCTGGTGAGCGGCTGTGATCGTGCGGACGGACGGTGTGTGTGTGAGTCCAAACGCTCCTGCATCAGAACCTACAGCTATCCTGACAGAGACGCATGCGTGCATGCGGGGAAAACAGGTATGGGCCCTGCTGCGCAGAATCTTTTTTTTTTTTTTTTTTTTGCGTTCAGATTTGAACACGTCCCAAAGTTTCTGCTCGCAAAGATGTGCATGACGTGTTCTTCTTTGCAAGCAGCTCTTCTGGGATGTGTTTTAACAGGTTTGTGCATGATGTATCTTTAAATAAAGCGTCATGTCACATCGTTTATGTTCAGCATAAAGTTATTTGAACCTAAATTTATTTAAATTCATTGAACCAAGTTTACATTAGGGTGAGTCGCAATTTATATGCCACATTAATCACGGTCTATTAATCATCTGTAGCCTGTGTTTGACCTGAAACTCTCTGTCTCTCAGGGTCTCGCCGTCACGAACACAGACACAAGTTTGTGGGCCCCGCGAACCCGGCGTGTGTGTTTTCTGGCTGTAATCTGACGGCCGACGGCTGTGTTTGTTCGTCCCAGAGCTGCTATGATCACTTCACGTACGTCAACCGTAGTCAGTGCCAGCGAGCAGCAGGTAACACAACATTTCCAGTGCATTAACACTGAACAGGACATTTGAGACAGGATGTGTGTGTGTATGTGCGATCGTTTTAGGATTTTTGCACCTATTATGCTATTTTAATGGCTCCTAGTTTTGTTTTGGAGGTTTACAATGGGTTTACACCCATCCAAGGTCAAAAAACACTTTATTTTTCTCATAACATACACTGCAGCATCAGCTCTTTTCTCTCAGTGTCTGAAACGCTTCGATCAACGATTCGGTCTCTCTAAACTCCGCCTTTTTGAGATTCTGCTCTGCTCTGATTGGTCTGATGGCCCAGTCTGTTGTGATTGGTCGGAAACCAAATGCTCATTATTATATCTGAATCTTAGCACTTGATTCACAGTGATACGAACAGTAACAATGGCGTCGGTTTTACAGTATTAATCTCATGGATTTGATTGGGCAGCAGAAAACAGCGTCTTCTTGACATGAACAAAGAAGCCAACAGTCAGACTAATGAACTGGATTACCTGCTGGAAGATGATTATTATTATTATTAGCTCCAGATGTGTGGGAAAAACTGGATCAAATATGTTAAATGTGTTAATCAATACTACACTCTTATTGGTAGCTGAAAGCATCATCAGATTAGACTGAATATTTAACAAACAAACAAGCAAGTAGAGGCAGAAGATGTGTAGATCTTTAAAGTTGTCATGAAAGGGAAGTTGTGCTCGTCTTTTCTTCCCTATTGTGTCGTATATCCAAGTGGAACTGCTTCGCAAACAAGAACAAATGTAGGGCGGGGCTTGATTTTGTCTGTGGGGAATTGATTGGATGATTGTGGTTTGCTATTGGTGGATCTCATGTGAGTGACAGGTTGCCCCGCCCTCGTCATCAGAGAAGAGATGCTGATTCAAGATTACCAGACACATGAATTTAAGACAATAATGATGAGCACTGATAAATCATTTAGAATAAACACTGCAATATTCCATTTTGTCCATTTTGATTTCATGGTGACTTTAAATTCTGAGCAGTCTGTGAAGTTTTGTGCATGATTTCTGCATGCATCGCTTTAGTGTGGGAACAATTAATACTGTAAATAATAATTTTTATAGAAGCTGTAAGCCACAGTGATTTTTACTATGGTTTTACCTTATGTTAATTTTTACCATGGTAAAATCTCTATAATGCACTGTAAACATAATCTCTCTAATAATACATAACAGACATACACTATTGTTCAAACGTTTGGGATAAATACTATTTTTTAAAACGAAATGACTTCGTTTTGACGTCATGCACATATTGATCAAAAGTGACAGTAAAGACATTTATAATGTTACAAAAGATTCTATTTCAAATAAATGCTGTTCTTTTAGAACTTTATATTCATCAAAGAATCCTGAAAAATAAGAAAATGTGTGACGGTTTCCACAGAAATCTGTTTTCAACATTGATAATAATCATAAATGTTTCTTGAGCAGCAAATCAGAATGATTTCTGAAGGATCATGTGACACTGAAGACTGGAGTAATGATGCTGAATAAATTACACTTTACTGTATATTCACGTAGAAAACAACTGATTTACAGTGGAATAATATTTCACAATTTTACTGTAGTTAATTTAAATTGTAATATAATTGTAATATTTCACAATTTTACTGTAGTTATTTTAAAGTGTAATATAATTGTAATATTTCACAATTTTTACTGTAGTTATTTTAAATTGTAATTATCTCATAATTTTGTACTGTAGTTATTTTAAATTGTAATATTTCACAATTTTTACAGTAGTTATTTTAAATTGTAATATAATTGTAATATTTCACAATTTTTACTGTAGTTAATTTAAATTGTAATTATCTCATAATTTTGTACTGTAGTTATTTTAAATTGTAATATAATTGTAATATTTCACAATTTTACTGTAGTTATTTTAAATTGTAATATAATTGTAATATTTCACAATTTTTACTGTAGTTATTTTAAAGTGTAATATTTCACAAAGTAGTTCATTTAAATTGTAATGTTTCATAATTTTGTACTGTAGTTATTTTAAATTGTAATTTCACAATTTTACTGTGATTATTTTTAATTGTAATATTTCACAAAGTAGTTATTTTAAATTGTAAAAATTTCATAATTTTGTACTGTAGTTATTTTTAATTGTAATTTCACAATTTTACTGTAGTTATTTTAAACTGTAATTTTCACAAAGTAGCTGATTTAAATTGTAATATTTCATAATTTTTACTGTAGTTATTTTAAATTGTAATATAATTGTAATATTTCACAATTTTTACTGTAGTTATTTTAAAATGTAATATTTCTCAATTTTTACTGTAGTTATTTTAAATTGTAATATTTCACAATTTTTACTGTAGTTATTTTAAATTGTAATATTTCACAATTTTTACTGTAGTTATTTTAAATTGTAATATTTCACAATTTTTACTGTAGTTATTTTAAATTGTAATATTTTACAAAGTAGTTATTTTAAATTGCAATATAATTGTAATATTTCACAATTTTTACTGTAGTTATTTTAAATTGTAATATAATTGTAATATTTCACAATTTTTACTGTAGTTATTTTAAATTGTAATATAATTGTAATATTTCACAATTTTTACTGTAGTTACTTTAAATTGTAATATTTCACAATTTTTACTGTAGTTACTTTAAATTGTAATATTTTACAAAGTAGTTATTTTAAATTGTAATATAATTGTAATATGTCACAATTTTTACTGTAATTTTAAATTGTAATATTTTACCATTTTTACAGTATTTTTGTTCAAATAAATGCAGCCTTGTTGAGCATTACAAAAATCCCAGTCACGTGAACAGTAGCATATACACAATCATTCATTATTCCGAATCAAAACATTTCTGAAGTTTCATGTCTTGTGACATTCGTCTCGGTCGCTCCACTCAGATGTTTTAATAATCATTTCTCATGTCAATCATTCCTGATTCAGTATTTCTGATTCATAACTTCAGTCCAGTATCATTTAATGCATGTTGAGTTTATTTAACAGCGTCTCTTGTGTAGAAAGTACTTCAGTACTGTAGTTTTATTCTCTCAACACCAAATTATTCTCCTGGTATATTATAATAGTAATCAAAGTGAAGCTGCTGACATGAACCTGGAAAGAATTTGTAATAATAGATGTTGCAATGCATGACATGATCCGTTTCTCTGAATGAAGAGCGATTGGCCTGTTATTCTCAGAGTTTGTAAAAGGCTTGATGTTGTTTAGTTTCAGCGTACAGTCTCAGTGGAGCAATCACTTCATACTGTAACTCTCAAACCCGAGACGGACCTGCGATACAGTAAACAAGATTTCTTGGTCCTTTCGCTCAGCGACGCCCCACCAAACACTGAGCGCTGCTTGTGTGCGATTACTCAAGCGCACATCTGCTGATCATTAGCTTGTTTGCACGACTGTTCGAGTGGGATGTGAGTGTCTGTTTGTTATCAACGCTTCAGTGTGGAGCTTATATAACAGACTCGTCCCTAAAAACCAGGTTTCCGCCACATGCGGCGCACATATGATCAGGTATCTGTTAGTCTTTTGTTGAATCGCACATCTATTAGAGAGGCTATTACTGTATCTGTACATGGAGGTGTAAAGATTGTTTTAATGTATGTGTGTGTGAGTGTATGTACACTACCGTTCAAAAGTTTGAGATTGTATAATATTTTGTAAAGAAGTCTCTTCTGCACTCCAAGGCTGCATTTATTTGATCAAAAATACAGTAAAAATTGTGAAATATTATTCCAATGTAAATCAGCTGTTTTCTACGTGAATATACAGTAAAGTGTAATTTATTCCTGTGAATCGTTACTCTTTAATCTTTACTGCTACTTTTGATCAATTTAATGCGTTCTTGCTGAATAAAAGTATTAATTTAAATGATTTCAAATAAATTTTGCATGCCCAAAAATGTTTGAGTGTATCATGTTTTCACAAAAATATGAAGCAGCACGACTGTTTTCAACATTGATAATAATCATAAATGTTTCTTGAGCAGCAAATCAGAATGATTTCTGAAGGATCATGTGACACTGAAGACTGGAGTAATGATGAATAAATTACACTTTACTAAATATTCACATAGAAAACTCTTGCACAGCAAAATCACACTAAATATTTTTTGTAACAATATTTCACTGGTTACAAATTATGAAGACAAAGTGGGAACAGTATTTGGGATTTTTCCAATAAAAAAAAAAAATTATATAATATATATATATATATATATTTTTTTTTTTTTTTTTTTTTTTTTTTTTTATGTAAATTTTTAAAAAAAAAAATAGTAAAAGTAACATAAAAATGAAAATACACTACCGTTCAAAGGTTTGGTACAATTTTTAAATGTTGTTAAAAGAGTCTCTTCTGCTCTCAAAGCTGCATTTATTTGATCAAAAATACAGTAAAAACAGTGAAATATTATTCCACTGTAAATCAGCTGTTTTCTATGTGAATATACAGTAAAGTGTAATTTATTCAGCATCATTACTCCAGTCTTCAGTGTCACATGATCCTTCAGAAATCATTCTGATATGATGATTTGATGATCAAGAAACATTTATGATTATTATCAATGTTGAAAACAGTCGTGCTGCTTCATATTTTTGTGAAAACATGATACACTCAAACATTTTTGGGCATGCAAAATTTATTTGAAATCATTTAAATTAATACTTTTATTCAGCAAGAACGCATTAAACTGATCAAAAGTAGCAGTAAAGATTAAAGAGTAACGATTCACAGGAATAAATTACACTTTACTGTATATTCACGTAGAAAACAGCTGATTTACATTGGAATAATATTTCACTATTTTTACTGTATTTTTGATCAAATAAATGCAGCTTTGAGAGCAGAAGAGACTCTTTTAACAACATTTAAAAATTGTACCAAACCTTTGAATGGTAGTGTATTTTCATATTTGTTTTAAATTTTATGTTACTTTTACTATTTTTAAAAAAAAAAATTTACATTAAAAAAAAAAAAAAAAAAAAAAAAAATATATATATATATATATATATATATATTTTTTTTTTTTTTAATTGGAAAAATCCCAAATACTGTTCCCGCTTTGTCTTCATAATTTGTAACCAGTGAAATATTGTTACAAAAAATATTTAGTGTGATTTTGCTGTGCAAGAGTTTGTGTGGCATGTAGTCAGACAGTGAATGATCGCTTGCAGTACCTGCTAATATGGGTTGAAATATAAAAGCACAAGTGTTGCTGAAACCCTTCTGACGTTCATGGCGGGTGAGTTTTGGCCTCGCTTCTGCTTATGAAATCATTTAAACGAGTGCCGTTGACGGCATCATAGTATGAAACGTCTTCATTAGTTCTGCTCACTCAGCGTGTCTCTGTGTCGAGACTCTTCAGAGCGTCAGTGTCTGAGCAGACGACACAAACACAGACCTGAAGGACAGACTGTCAATCTGCCAGATGCTGGCTGAGGTGTGTGTGTGTGTGTGTGTGTGTGTGTTTACTAAGCTGTAGTTCAGTGCAAATTTGACACAACCTTACTGAGACATTTCGGGACGTCCTCTGTTAGAAGAGCTGTCAACTGAAAAACCGAAGTATAACAAATCCATCGTTATATGGCTTAGTGCAATTATCAAAAGCTGATTTAATTAATAAATATATGCGCTGCATGTTTCAGAGTGAAGCATTTAAACGTGATTTCAGCGGCTTGTCTTGCAGTAAACGCTGCTTATAATGTGCATTTAAAAAAACACAACCAGCAAAATTCTTTCTTCTGTGAAACGCAATAGAAAACATTTTGTTCATACAGTGGAAGTCAATGGGGTCCAGTGCTGTTTGGTTCCCAACGCTCTTCAAAATGTCTTCTTTTATGTTCCACAGAAGAAAGAAAGGGACATGCTGATGACAGGGTGGAAAAACTGTTTGTTGTTCTTTCGGGAAACTTTTGCATTAAAAGGAAAAATCTTCTGCATTAAGTATAATAGGTTGCGAATGGCATTTCATGTTTTGTCACTTTCAGACTCATAATCCGGTGTGTCTGAAGTAAATCCTGCTCCACATGACCTCCATCTCTGACAAAATAACCCCGCAAAATAAAAGTTTGATGCTTTAACACTTGAACATGAAGAAATTAAGCCATACGTATTAGTATTGTAATTTTACAGTACTGTAAAATAAAATTATTGCTTATTATTATTGTATTATTGTTATTATTAAATACGCAGTTTTACAGTGAAATATTACAATGGTAATATTTCTTACTTTTATATTTTTATTTAATAAATTAATAAATACATAATAGTAATGATGATAATAATAATAATAATAATTATTATTATTATTTTATAGTCATTGATATAGAATCAATCACAAAATGTTTGGCTAAATTGTTATTATAATAACAGCTGAAGTTATTATTATTATTATTATTATTAAATACTCAATTTTACAGTGAAATATTACATTAGTAAATAATATTATATTTCTATTTATTACAAATAATAATCATAATAAAAATTCATTAATACATAATATTAATGATAATAATTATTACTTTTTTTATTTTATTTTATAGTTATTTTTTGATATATAATCACAACATTTTTGACCAAACTGTTATTATTACAATAGATTTTTTAAAATATTTTATTTAGTAAAAATAATAATCATTAATAACAATTATTACTATTATTTTATAGTCACATTGATATATAATCACAACATTTTGGCCAAATTGTTATTTTGTTTAATATTTTTATTTAGTAAAATAATAATCATAATAAAAACAAAATAATAAATACATAATAGTAATGATGATGATGATAATAATAATTATTATTATTTTATAGTCATTGATATAGAATCAATCACAAAATGTTTGGCTAAATTGTTATTATAATAACAGCTGAAGTTGTTATTATTATTATTATTAAATACTCAATTTTACAGTGAAATATTACATTAGTAAATAATATTATATTTCTATTTATTACAAATAATAATCATAATAAAAATTCATTAATACATAATATTAATGATAATAATTATTACTTTTTTATTTTATTTTATAGTTATTTTTTGATATATAATCACATTTTTGACCAAACTGTTAAATATTTTATTTAGTAAAAATAATAATCATTAATAACAATTATTATTATTATTATTTTATAGTCAAACTGATATATAATCACAACATTTTTGGCCGTGTTATTATTATAATGACACATCAGAGGTACAGTAGGTTGTACAGTAGGCCATCTCATGTTTTGTCTTGTCAGACTGTCAATCTTTCACTCCAGTGTTTTGCTGAAGTCACGGCCGGCACTGCAGCGAGAAGCTCGTCTCATTGTGTCTCTTCACGTGAACTAAACTGAAAATCGATGTTAAACCAGAGGACTTGCCCCAAAAAAAGCCACACAGGGGCGGCTGGACTGAGACGGCTTTGTTCTGCGCTGACTAGCATCCAAAGTCAGTCTCTGAACAGAGTGCACATTGTGCGCTTTTTCCATGAGTAAACCCTGCTTGTCAACACAGCCTCCTCTGCCTGCGAGCGGCGCGCTACGGAGGAAGACTGCCGCCCTTGTGCCCTCCGCGCAAAGAAAAACACGTTCACAAAGAGCCGCTTCACTTTCATGAAAGGGCGTCTGAGATCTCAGATATATGCATTGTTTACAAAGGGCCTTTCTGCGCTTATAAAACCAATTTCCGCTTACCCTGGAGGCTTCGTGTGTGTGTGTTTGCCGCCCAGACATGATGTTAGTGTTGCTAGGCACTTTATACTATTACACCATTCTGCCCGTGACACATTTGAGCCATTTTCAGGACTGAATATATCAAGCACCTTAAATGAAGCCTTTGTGCTTTTGTGTGCCAAACACGAGAGACGCCATTGTGTCGCCGACGACTAGCTAATTATCCCGGACGAGCCCCCAAACAGAAGGTAAATAATGGCATATGCATTAGCCGCTGAATTTGTCCGTGACCTATTGTGTTCGTTCAGCTCACGCTCATAATTGTTGAACATCAGACTTGGAGACGGACGCCGTGAATCACATTTGAATGACAATATGAGCTCTGATTGCTTTGACATCTGATGCTCATTACTGAATCAGTCTGCAGACATATAAACATGCGCATGAAAAAGTTTGCAGATGCCAACATATAAAAGCAGATAAATCTGAGCGCACTTTGAGACATTGTTCAGATCTCTTCTGAAACACGTGTGAGTCTTTTTCTTGGGAGAAACATCTGAGAAGATTCAGACTCTTTAGACTCTCTGAATACTGTTGTTGAGAAACATGGCGCTCACGATAACGGCTGAAAAACATTTCTGTCCTTCTGAGAACATGATAGCATCTGAAAAACCATAGTATTACCATGGTACCATTAGAAAAACATGGTAATACTGTGGTACTTTGATATTTATCATGATAGTCAAGTCAGCTTTATTTCTATAGTGCTTTAACACAATACAGTTACAAAGCAAAACTTAGTAACTAATAATAATATTGATACTGTATTATTGCTATATTCATATACCATGGTAAATATATTATACTTCATTAAATGCTTTATGGCAATGTACCAGAGTTATTATCATTAACTAAAACAAAAACTATTAAAAACACTTCTGTTTATTTAGAGTCGCGATTATTTTGTTTAAAGTAGAGATCACGATTCTTACTGTTCTGAACAGACAACTATGACTCACTCGTAAAGACTTCACTTCATTACTGGATGAATCAGCGTTTTTGAACAAATCTTTTGAATGAATGATTCAGTGACTCACTCATAACGACTTCACTTCATTAATGGATGAATCAGTGTTTTTGAACGAATCTCTTGAATGAATGATTCAGTGACTCACTCATAAAGACTTCACTTCATTAATGGATGAATCAGTGTTTTTGAACGAATCTCTTGAATGAATGATTCAATGACTCACTCATAAAGACTTCACTTGCTTCATTACTGGATGAATCAGCATTTTTAATCAAATCTCTTGAATGAATAGTTAAATGACTCACTCATAAAGACTTCACTTGCTTCATTACTGGATAAATTCGTATTTTTGAATGAATCTCATTAATGAATGATTCAATGACTTCCTCATAAAGACTTGTTTCATTACTGGATGAATCAGCATTTTTGAACAAATCTTTTGAATGAATGATTCAATGACTCACTCATAAAGACTGCACTTGTTTCATTACTGGATGAATCAGCATTTTTAATCAAATCTCTTGAATGAATAGTTAAATGACTCACTCATAAAGACTTCACTTGCTTCATTACTGGATAAATTCGTATTTTTGAATGAATCTCATTAATGAATGATTCAATGACTTCCTCATAAAGACTTGTTTCATTACTGGATGAATCAGCATTTTTGAACAAATCTTTTGAATGAATGATTCAATGACTCACTCATAAAGACTGCACTTGTTTCATTACTGGATGAATCAGTGTTTTTGAATGAATCTCTTGAATGAATAGTTCAATGACTCACTCATAAAGACTTCACTTGTTTCATTACTGGATGAATCAGCATTTTTGAACAAATCTTTTGAATGAATGATTCAATCACTCATAAAGACTTCACTTGTTTCATTACTGGAGGAATTCGTATTTTTGAATGAATCTCATTAATGAATGATTCAATCACTCATAAAGACTTTACTTGTTTCATTACTGGATGAATCAGTGTTTTTGAATGAATATCTTGAATGAATGATTCAATGACTCACTCAAAAAGACTTCACTTGCTTCATTCATTGCTTGATGAATCAGTATTTTTGAATGAATCTCTTGAACAAATGATTCAAAGACTCACTCATAAAGACTTCTCTTGCTTCATTACTGGATAAATTAGTATTTTTGAATTAATCTCATTAATGAATGATTCAATGACTCACTCATGACGACTTCACTGGTTTTGTAAGTGGATGAATCACTGTTTTTGAATGAATCTCTTGAATGAATGATTCAATGACTCACTCATAAAGACTTCACTTGCTTCATTACTGGAGGAATCAGCGTTTTTGAACAAAAAGATCACAATCTTTTAACGATTAATCGTGCATCTTTAGATTCTGTTAATTGAAATAAAGATGAAATCAAATAAAATGTAAATATTAGTTGAAAAACTTGCCTTGGCAATGAACTGAAATAAGTACTACATTTATTAACTAAAACTAACTAAAGCTAAAACTGAAATTAAGATAAATTAAACCTTAATAGCACTATTTTAAAATAAACAAAAAACGAATAAAATGACAGAAGCACATTTTACTAAAAATTAAACTAAACATGTAAAATATAAAAATAAAAGGTAATTCAAAATAACACTGCAGTGTCCTAGAAACCATGATATTACAATAGCACTTGTGTAGGTGTTTTAATGAATTCATTCAGCCACAGGACAGAGATGAATTCAGCGGTTCTGCCGTTAACGTGAGCGTCATTTTCCTCTGTGACAATATTCAGAGAGGAAGTTGATCAATGTGAGCTCTGTGTGGAGCGGAGCTAAAGTAAACACTACGGTACAGATATGTATTTATTCAGCAGTTTCTGCAGCTCAATCGCAGCCGTCACGTTTCCTACCCGAATATGAGCCGCGCACACTGACTCTATTCTGTGCCTGTTTTGGTGGTTTAAACAACCTAATTTTCTGTCAATTAACCGTCTTTATGACCCAGAAACCTATTGGGGGCCGGCCCCGTTGCGTGCGCACCAGTATAGTGGCACTGCCGTCTTGTTCTAGTTATGTGAGATTATCCAGGATTGAAACGGAGAGATCTGAGACGTGTGATTGGCTCAGTCAGACGCTGCTGGATAAAGCAGCTCTTCTTACAGCACATCCTCGGCCAGCATCAGGTTGCACGAGGGTCTGACGGGGACCGGGCCCCACAGCTGAAGCCAGAGAACACCATCAGTAAAGCCACTGACTTCTGGAAGATACCGCTGTGCAAATCATGTTATGCAATTTCATTCTGTTTTATTTTCTTTCCCAGCCTGCACTGGACAGAGGATTCTGAACTATGAAGCTGGTTTAGTTTGTAAACAGTTTTTACTAGGGCTGTCAATTTAATGTGTTAATTTAATTAATTAGATACTGGAAAAAATAATGCTTTAAAATTATGAACACAGTTCATCTTACATTTCAAAGATCTGATGGTGACTAATAGCGATAATAAAAATAATAAAATAAAATATTTTTAATATAATTAAATAATAAATAATCTTTTTTTTTTATTAATAATAAAAAATAATGCCGAGCTTCATTCTGAAAAAATGCTTTTTATATTTTTATTTCACTATTATATATTTCTTGCTTAATATTTTTATTTAATAATAATCAAAAATAATAAAATAAAATAAATTTTAGATAATTAAATAATAAATATTTTTTATTAATGATATAAAAATAAGGATAATTATTATTTTATGTATCAAAATCACTCCACTTACTCTATTATGATTCATTCTTTCCAAATAAAGCTATTCAGGTCATCTGGTGAAAACTCATATCTCAATATTTATTGCAGAAAATCAAAAAAAAAATTTTAATATCGTTAATGGTTAACTGTTATTGCAGTGCTCATGGCAATGCAACGTGCAACAATTACAACTGTAGAGCACTGTGCTCGCAACCCCAAGGTCATGGGTTCGATTCCCAGCGAATGCATGAACTAAAAACATGTATACCTGTATAAATGCATCGTGAGTTGCTTTGTGAGAAGCATTTGCCAAATGCATAAAAGTAAATGTAAAAAAGTTCAGAAAGTAATAATAATCTCAAGGTGCTTACACAGTGCATTCTAGAGTTTTGGAGCATGAACAGAAAATCTCCTGTTATCCAAAGTGCGAAGACGAGACACATCAGTTATCTTCCTTTAATAAGGACTGCATTTAATAAGCATTTCCCTCATTAGCAAAGTGAGAGATTTGTGTAGCTGTCATTGCGTTTGTCAGATAAGTGTGTTTGTTCTGCTCTCTGTCTCAGTTTCATTTCCACTAAAACCTGAAGTAAACAATGTTTAAATGCCTGTAACAGCAGCTCTGTTAGTGCTACTGCTCCTGTAATAGCAGCACGGCGAAGAAAACAAATCTCCCACTTTTCTTTTCCTGAATGGCGTCCAAAATACACCCTGGAGAATCCCAGCGTCTCCACAGCCGTATCAGAGCATCATATTCCCAACCGCACGGAATGAGGGAATTAAAATACACAAAGCAGTCAATGAGGAGAGTGTTCATGGAGGACACGGCCCGGGAGAGACTCAATGGTGCTGATGAATGAATGAACCAGTGAATGAATTGTGTGTGTGTGTGAGCAGAAGAGACTTTTTCGCACACTATATAGTAGGGAAGTATTTGATTTTGGTGTTTACGGCGAACATCTGCCAAACCTGCAACACGAGCGTCCTTCCTCTCGCTCCGTCTCCGAACAGTATGTTCACTCAGCGGAAGATGTGTGACCGTTACACTATATCTGACCTGTGTGTGTTTGTTTGTTCTCAGATGCTCTGAAGTGCGCTGGCATCACGTGCCCATCGCTGCCCGTCCCCGACTGCCCATCTGATTCAGTCCTGACCCGCAGCTACACGCCGCCTGCCGGATGCTGCCCGACGGCACCTGCTCAGTGCACGTGTTCCCGTTGCCCGCCTCCTCCGGACTGCAGTGACGGGCACAGAGCAGTGCTGGTTAAAGAGGGCACCGGAGCGCCGGGAAACTGCTGCCACACGTTCACATGCCAAAGAGGTAAAGAGCTGTTTGTACTGGGTGTTTGAAGACACTTTATGTTGCAAAACCTCCATTATATTAACTCTGAAATCAACTTCACTCCATGCTACTCTTAATTTAATCAGTGTTTAAAGCATGCTAACCAACTGCAACTGTGATTTAGTCCGTCTCTGTGTTCTTGCTGTGATTTGCGGAGCCCTTAAAGAGAAAATGCTAAAGTTTTATGAAAACATGAGAATTGAAATATAATAAAAATGGTGGGAGGAAAAATTATATTTCAATGCTCATGTTCCTAAGAACCTTTATGTTTGTTAAATAAAGTAAATCAACTGTTGAAGTAATATATATACAAAAAATATTGCGTTTCACTAACTTTGCGTTTACCCGTTTTAGTTTGCTTGCAAAAACGCTGCAAGCTCAAGAAATTTTGCATCCACTCGCAAAACTCTTGTTCACAGTAACTTTTGCACTTCCCAGAGAAACTTTGTGTTTGCTTGCAAAACTCTGTTGCCCTGCAAAACATTTCCATTCTCTCACAAAACTTTTGCGTCTTCCAGAGAAATTTTGCGTTTGCTCACCAAATTTTATGTTAGCTAGCTAAACTTTTTCATTCTCTCACAAAACATTTGTGTTCCCCCAGGAAACTTGGAAGCAAAATTTTTGCGTTTTCTCTTTTAAAAATTTTTGCATTCTCCCAAGAAACTTTGTGTTCATTTGCAAAACATCCCAAAATGTTTGTGTTCCCCCAAGAAATTTTGCATTAATTCGCAAAACTTTACCTTAGTTGCAAAACTTTTGCATTTTCTCCCAAAATGTTTGTTCCCCTGAGAAATTTTGCATTAATTCGGAAAATGTTTGCGTTGCCCCGACAAATTTTGCGTTTGTTCGCAAAACTTTTGTTTCTCAGAGAAACTTTGCATTCATTCGCAAAACTTTACGTTAGCTTGCAAAACTTTTGCATTTTCTCCCAAAATGTTTGTGTTCCCCCGAGAAATTTTGCATTAATTTGCAAAACTTTTACATTTCCCAGAGAAACTTTACGTTAATTGGCAAAACATTTGTGTTCCTCAAAGAAACTTTGTTCACTTGGAAAACTTTACATTCGTTCACAAAACTTTTACATTTCACAGAGAGAGTTTGCATCCCTCCGCAAAACATTTGTGTTCCTCAAAGAAACTTTGCATTCATTCGCAAAACTTTACGTTAGCTTGCAAAACTTTTGCATTTTCTCCTAAAATGTTTGCGTTGCCCCGACAAATTTTGCGTTTGTTCGCAAAACTTTTGTTTCTCAGAGAAACGTTGCATTAATTCGCAAAACTTTACGTTAGCTTGCAAAACTTTTGCATTTTCTCCCAAAATGTTTGTTCCCCCAAGAAATGTTGCATTAATTTGCAAAACTTTTATGTTTCCCAGAGAAACTTTACATTCGTTCACAAAACTTTTACGTTTCACAGAGAGAGTTTGCATCCCTCCGCAAAACATTTGTGTTCCTCAAAGAAACTTTGCATTCATTCGCAAAACTTTACGTTAGCTTGCAAAACTTTTGCATCTTCTCCCAAAATGTTTGTGTTCCCCCAAGAAATGTTGCATTAATTTGCAAAACTTTTACGTTTCCCAGAGAAACTTTACATTAATTGGCAAAACATTTGTGTTCCTCAAAGAAACTTTGTTCACTTGCAAAACTTTACCTTAGTTGCAAAACTTTTGCATTTTCTCCTAAAATGTTTGTTCCCCCAATAAATTTTGCATTAATTTGCAAAAATGTTACATTTCCCAGAGAAACATCGCGCTCATTCACAAAACTTTACGTTAGCTTGCAAAACGTTTGCACTCCCTCAAGAAATGTTGTGTTTGCTCGCAACTTTGTTTCCTCGCAAAACTTTTTCCTATAGAAACTATGTGATAGAAGTAATATGAGTTCCTCGGGGGAACGCAGCACTTATGTGAGGGAACGCAGAAGTTTTGAGAGTGAATGCATGAGCATTGAAATAGAATTCATCTCATATTTTTTCGATCACCATGACCACTTAGGGGCTCCGTAGTAGTTGTTGGGTGTTGTGCATCATGTCACTGTCGGTGAAGACAGATGTGTTATTTGGCGCTGGAAACCTGCTGCATCATGGCTGGTCAGGAGGTGCTTCTAGTTACATGAAACACTGAGGTCCTCTTGTGAGAGCTGGACAGACAGGAAGTGATGAGGTGTGAAAAAGGGGCGGGGTCAGTGAGACAGGGCCTCTGTGTTTACTCTGGTTTAGCGTCAAATATTCCGTTTTACCAACAATCCAAATTCCCGCGTTGGCCTCTTGGCCCGGCACTAAATGTGTGCTGCCTCCTGGAACTAATGGACTTAAGGAGAAGCGCAGCGGGCGGAGGAAAAACTGCTTATGCATCAGTCAGAAGAACAGAAGGAGAGGTTGATGGGAAGGTTCAATAGGTCACTGATGGGAATGTGTGTGTGTGTCTTGAGTCAGTGTGAGAGATTGTGTTACAAAGAAAGAGTCGTGTGTATAATTGGTTACACTTTCCAAAAAGGTCCCATTTGTTAACGTCAGCTCAGGTCTGGAAAATACTGGAAAAGAACACCGTAATGCCATGGTGAATGTCCAAAAAGCCCTGATAATAGCACGGTACCCACAGTAATATCATATTCGGTTGTAGTATGTCTTTGTGTCTGGGGACGGTGGCGTTCCTGAGCGCAGGGTTTTATGGGTCTCTAATGAGCCGTACAGCAGCTATTGTTCATGTGCCGAGGGGTCTGGAGACAGTGAGGGTTTCCGGCTCTCCGTACAGGAGCTCTCTTGGCCTCGGCTGCTGCATTTCTTTGACCTCACATGTGTAAGTGTTCGTTTGTGCGTGAGTGAACACCAATTACACGGCTTCACATGCCACGTCTGAGAATTCCACCTCAGCGGAGCTGGCCGGATCCTGCGCCCGAGGCTTCGCAAAAGTGCTGAGCTCACTGATATATCGAGCGCAGTTGGGGGGAATGCGTGTATTTCTTGGTTTTTTAAGTAGATGAAAGGTTAAACACACCTCACCATTATACAGCACTTGATTCATTTGTCAACCACAGTGAAGTATGAAAAGATTTGTGGAAATTCGATTCACTGATTTGATCACTTATCTATGTCTGTCTGTCTAAATTATACATATATATCAAGACAGTGCAAACACACTTGAGTTTTTCTCTCTGTCCTGTAGTTTCTCCCAGGTGTGTTAATGACGGGAAGGAGTTTGCGGAGGGCGAGGTGTATCGTATGGATCCGTGCTGGCTGTGTCAGTGTCGAGGTGGAGTATCGTTCTGTTCCAAAGCCGAATGCGCCAAGCTGGACTGCGAGAACTTCTACGTTCCTGAAGGAGAATGTTGCCCCGTCTGTATAGGTACTGAACATCATCAGTCCAGCTTGAGCTTGATTTGACGGCATGTGCTATTAACCGAACAGAAACATGTAAGAAGTTAAGCCTGGATGATTTTGAGAACAAGTCAGTTCCAGATTCTACTAACTGCATTGTCAGTGGACCGTAAACCATTTTCTTTTTTGTGCATTTTGAGTAAATGTTGTGTAAAATACGTTTTATTTTCATTGTTTCATTGAATTGTTTTATGTGCATTTACATTTATGCATTTGGCAGATGCTTTCATCCAAAGCAACCTAAATTTCATTTTAGGCATGCATTTTTTTTTTTTTAACCAGTTCATGCATTCCTTTGGAATCGAACCCATGACCTTGGCATTGTGCCATGCTCTACTGCTGAGCTACAAGGAATTAAGCAGATTTTATCACTGATTTTAGCACGTTTCCTGAAGCTCAAACAGTAGAGCATGGCGGTAGCAACACAAAGGTCATGGGTTCGATTCCCAGGGAAATGATCAAATGTACATGTGCAATTGACGTCGCTTTGGGGAAAAAAGTCTGCCTAATGCATCAATGTAAATAAAAGTGTTGGAAGCTGATGGTTCCAGTCTCGTATAGTTGATTCCGATTAAAGATAAACTATGATGAGTTACACAAGGAGGAAAAAATATTAATTTTGATGAACCAGGAGATCAGCGAACACACAAACCACCTCATATTGACACTCTTCACACTAACTGTCCACACGTCACCTCCCGCCAGAGCTTCATCTGTTAACACGACCTGTAGAAGCTCTTAGAGCGTCTTTCTTCGGCTTTAAGAGCGGCTCAGATTTCAGTCATCTGTGCATTACAGCTGGGACCTTGTGCTCCTAAAGGTTAAAGGTCAAACTCAAAACAGTTTCTGTGGGACAAACTGTGGTCAAATTTGTGCTCTTGTACTAAAAGTTTCAATGAGACTAACCTGATTCTCAGTCGCAGTTACCTTTTTATATTATTATTTAGTGGCGGAAATAAGCTTCCATACCTTTGAGATCTGAAATCAAAATGTCATAATCATGAGTATTCTTGTAATATCTATAATATTATAATTATTAAGTATTTTTATTTTAGTTTTAGTAATTTTATTACTTCATATTCTTCATATGTCATGTTAAACTCTTATATAATATTTAATTTAAATTAACTACAGTTATTTTGAAGTTTTATTTTTAAGTCAAATCAGCTTTATTTCTATAGCGCTTTATACAATACAGATCATTTCAAAGCAGCTTTACCGTAATAAATAGGATATATTAATATAATATATAATAATAAATTGATTATAACGATCAATGATGCAAATATAAGACAAAATCAAATTCTGCAGCTTTAAAAGACAGTGTCATTATTCAGATCAGTTTTATGTTGATTCAGTTCAGTTCAATAACATATTGAATATACAGTTGCAAGAAAAAGTATGTGAACCACTTGCAGAATCTGTGAAAATGTGAATAATTTTAACAAAATAAGGGAGATAATACAAAATGCATGTTTTTTTTATCTGTCCTCAGTAAGATATTTTACATAAAAGATGTTTACATATAATCCACAAGACAAAAAAAATAGCTGAATTTATTAAAACGACCCCATTCGTAAGTATGTGAACCACTGATTCTTAACACTGTGTGTGGTTACCTGATGATCCACGACTGTTTGTGTGTTGTGTGATGGTTGTTCATGAGTCTCTTGTTTGTCCTGAGCAGTTAAACTGAGCTCTGTTCTTCAGAAAAATCCTCCAGATCCTGCAGATTCTTCAGTTTTCCAGCATCTTCTGCATATTTGAACCCTTTCCAGCAATGACTGAATGATTCTGAGATCCGTCTTTTCACACTGAGGACGACTGAGGGACTCAAACACAACTATTAAACAAGGTTCAAACATTCACTGATGCTCCAGAAAAAAACATGATGCATTAATAGACGGGGGGGGGGGGGTGAAAACTTTTGGAATTTGAAGATCAAGGTAAATTGTATTTAATTTGTCTTCCAGGAAACATGCAAGTATCTTCTGTTGGCAGTACTAAATGAAAAAAAAAAAAAAAGATATTCAAGCGAAATAAGAAAAATTTGGACCTCTTCATTCTGTGCAAAAGTTTTCACCCCCCAACTCTCAATGCATCGTGTTTTTTTCTGAAGCATCAGTGAATGTTTGAACCTTTTTTTAATAGTTGTGTTTGAGTCCCTCAGTCGTCCTCAGTGTGAAAAAAATATGTCGATGTTGCAAAGATTCATCAATGATGAAACAAAGTCGAATCAGCTATAAAGCAATGATCGTCCAAGTCAAGTCAAATCAATAATATGACTAAATATTAGGTGCAACTGATCAGTGGCAAGGAACCCAAACAGTAACAACACTGCTAATGCAAACGTGTGTTCCTTGTGTTTGTGAACTCTGTAGATGTGGAGCTGCTGTCGGTGGAGAGCACGAAGGCGAGCTGCTGGGTGAATCACAAGCTGCGAGCGCACGAGGAGCAGTGGAAGGAAGACGACTGCACCTTCTGCCAGTGTGTGGACGGAGAGCCGCACTGCACCGCCATGGCCTGCAAACAGAGCTGCCAGAACCCCGTCAAGATCCCTGGAGAATGCTGCCCGTTCTGTGAGGGTACGAAGCGCTTACATATGCATGTTCACCGGGCTTCTCAACATAAACGCTTGTGATTCACACATCGAGTGTGAATAGAGACGTGTCGACACGTCACTGTTATGCTGAAGATATTCCAGCTATTCAAAGGAAGTCACAAAGATCACGACCCTTCAGTGGGGGTTCAGGAAATTGCTAGTTAATAAAGTATATAATCAGCTTAACATCAAGTGAATAACACCGATCATCTCTTCATCACGGCACCTGTTATATATTAGGCAGCAAGTGAACATTTTGTCCTCAAAGTTGATGTGTTAGAAGCAGGAAAAATGATTTGAGTTTTGCGTACGGAGCTGCATAGACCAGTCAGGGTGCCCATGCTGATCCACCACAGAAAGAGCCAGAACTGGACCACGGAGCAATGGAAGAAGGTCTGGTCTGATGAATCATGTTTTCTTTTACATCACGTGGATGGCCGGGTGCTTTCCTGGGGAACACATGGCACCAGGATGCACTATGGGAAGAAGGCGAGCCGGCGGAGGCAGTGTGATGCTTTGGGCAATGTTCTGCTGGGAAACCTTGGGTCCTGCCATCCATGTGGATGTTACTTTGACACGTACCACCTACCTAAGCATTGTTGCAGACCATGTACATCCTTTCATGGAAACGGTATTCCCTGGTGTCCTCTTTCAGCAGGATAATGCTCCTGCCACAAAGCAAAAATGCTTCAGGAATTGTTTGAGGAGCACAACAATGAGTTTGAGGTGTTGACTTGGCCTCCAAATTCCCCAAATCTCAATCGAGCATCTGTGGGATGTGCTGAACAAACAAGTCTGATCCATGGAGGCTTGCAACTTACAGGACTTACAGGATCTGCTGCTAACATCTTGGTGCAGATCCCACAGCACACCTTCAGGGGTCTAGTGGAGTCCATGCCTCGATGGGTCAGGGCTGTTTTGGCACCAACACAATATTAGGAAGGTGGTCATAATGTTATGCCTGATCGGTGTGTATATATACAGGTTCAGTTCCTGCTGCAGGCTGAAATCTGTCTCTGTTTAGCGGTAGCTGCAGATATTGCCAGAGGTTTATTGTATCTGGAGCTCTTGAAACACACAGGCCATTAAAGCTCAAACTGACGTTCCACTGACGTGTGCTCAATAGCGTCGAGCAGCAGGCGTCTGTCGACTACAGAAGCTTTGCCTTTTACTGCTCCGACCAGCCAAATGGAAGCCACCTGCTGTCCTTAATTATACATTATTATTTTCTGGAAGAATAATTAGTCACACCTCTTTACCTCTGTACGTGCCAACGTGGTTGCAATTGATGGCTGCACATGTGGCATCCCAGCGACGAAAAGCTTCTTGTTGAGGTTTGACGGCCGTGTTTGATTTGATTTTGAGGTCAGTGCATGAGGTGATAGAGGAAATCAGAAAAACAGTTGTGCAACTTCGCTTCATTTCAACAATACTCGTTCATCACGGCTGTCAGATGAGGAGGATCGCTGCGTGGTAATTGCGGCTGTGTTTATGTGTAATCGGACGCTTCTGTTTGCAGTTAAACTGCACAGCGCTGTAAGGATGCGTTTGGAGCGAACGACCCCCAGAGCGGCTCACATGATGATCTGTGCCAAACAACAGATGACTCTAAAGTTTCACTTCCACACACAGTTCTTGCAACTTGCACCAGTATTTACCAGAAACATCTGAGCAGTTTGCATCACAGTTTAAATCTTAGATGCTCTGGAAGTAGTCGATGTGAAATCAGTCTCTTTAAATCTCTAATTTATGTTCCTGGTCTTATTGTGGATCTTATTAGTGCATGTTATTCTCATGAAAAAATGTCTTTTGGATAATTTTATCTAGTGGTGGGTGGTGTGACCAAAATCTTATTTCCCAGTATGAGTTGTTGGTATGTCAGTAGCGGTTTACATGTTTTTGTTGGAAATTCAACTCAGAAATTATTTCTATATTGCATAACCATGTGGGAAAACCCTTTTTTAATATTATTTTAATAATTCCATTCATCAAAGAATCCTAAAAAAAAACTGTATCAAGGTTTACTTTCCACAAAAACTGTTTTCAACATTGATAATAATCATAAATGTTTCTTGAGCAGCAAATCAGAATGATTTCTGAAGGATCATGTGACACTGAAGACTGGAGTAATGATGCTGAAAATTCAGCTTTGATCACAGAATATAAATTACACTTTACTATATATTCACATAGAAAACAGCTGTTTTACATTATAATAATATTTCACAATTTTTACTGTATTTTTGATCAAATAAAAGCAGCCTTGGAGTGCAGAAGAGGATATTCTGCCTGAACATCAGATGGATTCTGTATGCTTTTAAACCAACTGCACTTCAATCTGGAGATTAGCTTTACTGTTTTTTGTCTGAAGTGTCTCATTGATAGCGCCATGAATTGGTGAACAGGAACAAAAACTATCTAACTTTCTCTTCTAGAGCCGTCATATGAGACGGTGAGCCCGCTGCTCTGCCCACCGCTGGAAAACTGCTCTCTCTCTGGGCACGACTGCCCGTTCGGCTTCCAGCAAGATCCCAGCGGCTGTCTGCTGTGCCAGTGTGTCAGCAGTGAGTGCAAAAACACACACACAAACCCATGAGAACTGTGTTGCGTGCAAACTGCTCCAAAATACTCCCAAGTCCGTGTTTGAGAAAGTGCCAACGGCCCGCAACACAAGCAAACACTGACTCAAGAAATAATGATCTCAGACACGAATCCACCTCACAAATCTGCACAATCCTCCCCATGACAGAAATGATTCCGAAGCTTTTTCTCATGTCAGTATCAGGGGTCAGTCGGACGTTTGGCCATCATGGTGCTCATGGGATTGTAAACTGCTCCAAAGAATTACACATATTTCTTAGCAAATGTGCAATAGTATCATATTTTTTAAAAATAAAGTTTAGGGTTTCTGCACCACTTGCAGCATCAAAAGGCTTTGCAAATAAAAAAAGTAACTAGATTTGAATTTAGAAGTCATTTACATGAAACAAGAGTAAACTAATTTTTCTTGAGCTGGCTATGAAAATAAATTTGCCTTGACTGTTCACTGATCATCTTTTGTATGTAAATAATTGTTTTTTCGTTTTTTTCCAGATGAAACCTGTCCTGATGTGTCCATGTACTGCTCTCTGGAGTGTCCCATGGGTTATGAGAAAGACAACTATGGTTGTGAAGTGTGTGAATGTAGCGTATCCGCACCAAAGTGCCGGCCCATGACATGCAGCAAGACGTGCCCTTATGGATACGTGTAAGTTTATATCTCTGCACCCAGCAGAAAGATTCTCGTGGTCTGATTCTTAACCAGTATCTTCATCTCAGACCCAAATGTACTGAATTATAAGAAGTATGCTTTATGCATATATTCATAAACTTGTCACAAGGATTTTTAAAGAGGTTAATCGCCGTAACGCAGCATCGTTTTACGCTATATTTATTTGGTACCGTTTACACCTGGCTTGAAATGCAGCGTTAACCTCTTTCAAAGTGTAAAACCCAGGGTTAAAATTGAAATCAAGGGTTAAAATAATGTTACCCCAGCTTTAAGAACAGTGCTAACCTCTACAAGTGTAAAAATTGTTTAACCCAGGGTTAAAAGTGACATCAGCACAGGGTTAAAATAGTGTTAACCCAGGGTTAAAAGTGAATGTATCACTGGGTTAAAATATCGTTAAACCAGGTTTAAACCTAGTGCTAACTTCTGTCTAAATACAGATTTAATACACTGTTTAACTCAGGTTTAAAAGTAACGACAGGACAGGGTTAGAATAATGTTATAAAAATGACCTCATCATGTGGTTAAAATCATTTTAAGCCAGGATTAAACACAATGCTAACCTGTCTGAATATCTGTGTGAAAAATTGTTAGCCCAAGGTTAAGAGTGAACTCATCACAGGCTAAAAATAATGTTAAAACATGGTTAAATGCAGTGCTACCCAATGTCTTAATACAAGTGTGAAACATTATTTAACCCAGCATTAAACATTAATAAAATAATGTTAGCCCAGGGTTAAATGCAGTGCTATCCTCTGTCTAATACAAGTGTGAAATGTTGTTTAACCTAGTGTTAAAAAAGATTCAAATAATGTTAACCCAGGGTTATATGCAGTGCTATCCTCTTTCTGAATACAAGTGTGAAACATTGTTTAACCCAGGCTTATAAGTGATTAAAATAATGTTAACCCAGAGTTAAACACAGTGCTATTCTCTGTCTAAACACAAGTGTGATACCATTTGATCACTTTTAACCCTGGTTTAATTTTTTTTCAAACTTTTATTTAGGCAGTGGACAACTGCATTTAACCCTGGGTTAACATTATTTGGATCACTTATAGCCATTCAAATAATGTTAACTCAGGGTTAAATGCAGTGTTGTCCATTGTCTAAATAAAAGTATGATTTTTTTAAAACCAGGGTTAAAATTGATCCAAATAATGATAACCTAGGGTTAATTACAGTGCTGTCCTCTGTCTAAATACAAGTGTAAAACATTTAACCCAGGGTTAAAAGAAATTAAAATAATGTTAACACTGGGTTAAACGCAGTGCTATCCTCTATGTGAATACAAGTGTAAAACATTTAACCCAGGGTTAAAAGAAATTAAAATAATGTTAACACTGGGTTAAACGCAGTGCTATCCTCTATGTAAATACAAGTGTGAAACATTGTTTAACCCTAGGTTATAAGTGATTCAAATAATTATGATCCAGGGTTAAAAGCAACCTAATCATGGGGTTAAAACAATGTTTACTCAGGGTTAAACAGCCTGACTCCCCCATCACCCCCTGTAATCCGTGAACCTGGTCAAACATCTGGGTGCTTTGCTCTCCTCATACCCATGCTTTCATTTCAAAACCGTCCCTCCGTGTCAACACAACGATCAAATGCACATCGACACAAAAGCAACTGTATGTGAGCGCGAGGTGTGATTCCGCTGGTATCTGAACCACGAGCCCCCAGTGGAGGATGGAGCATATAGATTTTCACTGGATACCCGGGATTTGAGGGAGGGGGGGGGGGTTTCCTGGATCATTTCAGAAGGGCCTTTTAGAAGTTTGAGTCCTCTGAGCCCCGTCTCTCCATCTCGCTCTGGAGGAAATCCTTGTTTATAGTGGCTCATGTTGAGATAATCTTCTGCTTTGACTGAGTTTGTTGCTGGCAGTTATTGCCAGTAAGATAAATAGATGCAACAAAGATCTGGAAACAAACCCAAAGATCATGACCGTTTGAAGAAGATGACCCTCTTCTGTTTCGTAAATATCTGTAGCTGGTTCCATGCTTTCAATATTCTGTTTATAGTTATAATTTTTTCTTAGCTTAAGAGGTTTGTTGCAAACAACTGCATTGTCCAAATTAGGCCTGACGTGATTTATAATAGTGTTGATCACCACAATCGTGATCACTGTGCACTTTAAGTCTAATCACATACTATCAACAATATGAATAATAAGTATTATTTAAAATAAACATTGCTATGCAAAAGGAATTGTATGTATGTTTCGGCTATAATTTCATCATGTAAGCCATGGTTCTGAAGCACTGAATTATGGTCCATAAGAATGATTAAGAACAGTTCCAGTCCTGCTTGAGTCCTGCGTGTCACAGAGGACGAGCGACTGTTTACATTGACATTTTACACAGTCGAACGAGTCGGACTCCGCACAAAAGGGGTCTTAAATCGTTTCCCCTATTCAATGGGGCTGAAATGTCATTGGATTTGACAGGACGTCGGTGGGGCTGCTGGAATATGTGTCGAGTCAGCAGTCATCCTGAGTGAAAACGTTAAAGCTTGGAGGGTCACGGCTGTGTTTGTGTACTGTAGACCTCGGCTGCATGCTGTCTCAGCAGTGGACCACTACTGTACTGCTGCCCAGCGAGGGGGATGTGTTTGGCTCATGAAGAATTGCTAGTTAACGAGGTTTCATCTTCATTAATGTTTCATCTACCCTCATTAGCAGCCCTGATCAATGATGATAGTTCATGAATCAGCTCATGTGGGGTTTGAACCTTCAATTTATCAGCTCAGAAGACATTTAACTTCCACATTGTGACATTGTGACTGACGGAATAATGTGGGCGGGTCTTGTGTTGTTTATTGTGATTTGATTGGCTAGTGAAGGCGAGTGATCATGAGCTTGTCTTAAATCATGAGACTTTTTTTTGTGAAGACAGTCTGTGAGCTAATAAGAAGACAAAATGTCGTTCATTATTATCAGCAAGAAAATGAATTGTTCCCTCCTGGACAGAAATAGTACTTTACTCTTGATCCAGCATAGTGAATGATGCATTCTCATTTTAAATAGTTATTGTCTAATAAAATAATGAAAATAAAATAAAATAATATTGTTCTTATATTTTCTATAATACATATGAAATAAATTAATATTAAACAAATAATAAGTTAAATTATTTATTTTTTCAAATATATAATTTTATTATAGAAAAATATATAATTTTATTTATTTAATTATTTTCAGCTGTAAAGCAGCTCTGTGGAAGAAATATAAAATATTGTATTTTCGGCTTCTTTTTGACATTTAAGGATAATATTAAATAATTAAAAAAATACATTTTTACCCTCATTAAGTTGTATTAAATATAGTCGTCATTATATTGTCCACTAGTTCTTGTTAGTGAACTAGAGGTGCGACATGTTTCTGGTGCTGCTTTTTATCTGGACTCATATACAGCAGAATAAAACAGAACCAGATGCCCGTTAGACGCGTTCGAGCATCTGGATCCGGTGTATCGCGGCTCAAAAACAGCAGCTCAGAACGACGAGGCTTTAATGAATGACGACGCTACGAGCATTAATGTGTCCTGCGTTATTATGAGGTATCGTGAGACGTCCTTAGAAGCTAAAGAGGGTCTGACCTGGAAACAGGAATCAAGAGCTGCGCTTCTGTTGTTAATCACCAGCTCACAACAGGCTAGATCGAACAGTGCTGGTCGAACTGGTGAACCAGTGATCTGTTATTGACAGGATATCGATGGCGTGTCTTTTGTTTCTGCCCACAGGAGGAACAAACACGGCTGTGAGATGTGCCGCTGCGTCAGGTGTCCGCCGTTCACCTGCGACAAACACTGCGTCGACGGCTACAGGAAGAGCAGGAAGGGCTGCAGCATCTGCGAGTGCGAAGGTGAGTGTGTGGAGGAGGAGGTTCAGATCAAACATGTGGGACAGTTGTAGGAGCGGTCAGAGGTCAGAGGTCATGAGGCCTCATTTATCAAGATGTTCTGACAAATGATGGATAAATTGGATATACAGTATATCACACACACTCACACATGTACATCACGCTGTGAATGCATATCATTTGAGTGCATTCATCAGTCATTTTCACCTGATGATACTCATTTGCAAGTTTAAGGGACTTGTTCGCAGGTCACGAGTGGTTTGTGGGCAGGTTATTTTAACTGTGTCAACTCAGTTTCATGCCTTCATTGTGTTTCTGTGTAAATATAGTGTGTTTGTGGAGTATATTTTAGTCGTCGGCGCTCATGTGTTCGGTCACACGCACGTCGTAAACTCAGAGCAGCTATTTTGAAACATCTGGATCAGTTTTCAGCAAACTGTTTAAATATTTAGAGAGATGAAAACTTCACCATCACTAAAACACTCTTAAAGGAAGCAAATAAACATGTGGACGGTGCCTTTGGTTTTTCTTGCAGTTGTGTGTGTTGGTTTAACTGGTTCATTCAGTTCAGTTGATCCACAGCATAATTATAAACTCATTATTGGCAAAATATCAGCCGTTTAGAGGATGTTTTTTCAGGTGGAGACGGGGATTATAATAGGATATTATATTCATATTACACTAATACTGTTAGAATGATATTATCATGATGACATATTTCTGCCTTTAATTTATGCTGATTTACTTTTTTTTAAAAATTGCATTCATGGTTATCATCATCAACTAAAACTAAATCCATAAAAAAAAAAAAAAACATTTTCATTATTTGAAATAAAAATAAAATTTCAGCTAGTTGCAACATTTTCATTTAGTTTAACTTGATGCACTAAAATAGCAAAGTACAACTGATATAAAAAATACATAAAAGTTACTAAAACTTAAATTAAATTCAAAATATAAAAATAAATATTATGTAATAGTATATCAATGATTGTAAAATAACACTGATTACAGTATTTTGTCAAAAATTACAGTAATAAAAAATCAGATCACAATCAATAGTGAGAATAAAAAATAAAGTAAACATTTTCAGATGCATTACAGTAAGAAGGCTTATATTTTTATTCATGCGAAATACATATTTTTATTTCTTTGTCTTTTTTTACTGTAATGCTTAGTTTATTTCTTTCTCTTTTTTACTGTAATGTTTACTGTAATTTGTTTTAATTAATTAATTTATTATTATTTTTAGTTTATAAAAAAGATATTTTTTTATTAAATAGCTTATGGGGTAAAATATATATATGGAAATACAGAAACTAATTCATACACATGCAGATTTTTGTTAAGTACAATGTATGTACACAGTTTGAATCAAATGATTAACAGTTAATATATGACCTTTTATTTGTAATGATCTTCTTTTCTTTGCTGTGATGACGCAGACGCAGACAGGCGTGTTTCCAGCACCAGCGCCTCCGTCACGGTTTCCTCCAGCTTCTGTCTGACGGCGGACGGGCGGCGCTTCGAGGACGGTGAGGGGTGGCACGACGGCTGCCGGGACTGTTACTGCCACGCCGGCCGTGAGATGTGTGTGCTGATATCCTGCCCGGTGCCAACCTGCGCCCGTCCGGTGCTCCGACCCGAGCAGTGCTGCCCCGGCTGTGAGGGTACGTTCGACACACCCTAACCTCTCACGACACGCTTACACACGGATCTGTCATGGTACGCTACCGTCATTTACAGACAGAGCATTATGAAATCATTTACTGACGGTTTGTGATGCAGCTGCTGTCAGATTCAATACAGTCGCTGCTTCATCTGTCAACTGCCTCGTTTACAACATAAAATGCTCCGAACAAACATAAAATCCTTAGACGTGATCTGGGATGCCTTGAATTGAGAAATCAACTTTTTCTTGAGCTTTTCATATATAAGAGGTCATCGTACTATAAGAATATCCTGTAAGTTTCAGAACTAAAAACTTCCTGACACCAGACCCAGAGAACGATTGATCCTGGAAACTCCGCCTCCACAGAAGAAATCAACGCCTACTTCATCATTGCAGCGTTAGCCCCGCCCACTGGTGTGTTAGTAAGATGAGGAGGAGAGAAGAGCGATACAGGACTAAAATAACATCACCTTTCAAAGGATCCTAATGCTAGGAATATGATTATTTATTTTCAACAATGTGAATGTCTCAGTTGAGCTTTATTTATTTGTATTCGGCACACTTCACTGTGGATTCTTTGCTAAATCAATCGCATTTCGGACTTTAGAGTTTTACGATATGAACTCGACAGTAATGCAACAACATGTGAGTAACTGTGTTCATTCTAATATGATCTGATATTTATGATTCATGTACAGTCACATGATCTTTGTGTCAGTAAATCAAACCAGTGACTAAACGCTCAACTTCACCTTGTTTCTCTCAGTAGGATGAAAATAATCTGTTATTTAAACGGTGATTAAATTATATATAGAAAGCGATCAAAGAACGCTCCCTTTACAATCGCTGGAGCTGTCAATCAAGTTCTGGACTCACCGAATCTCTTAGTTACAGTACGTTTGCACTGTTAGTGATGATGAAAGCATTCGTTAGTGTTCGAGATCACTGCTTTCTGTGCAATGTTCATCACTGCAACCTTTTTATGCCACAATCTAAACATAATGAGATTAGCTAACTGTTAAAAATTGTGAAATATTATTATAATGTAAATCAGCTGTTTTCTATGTGAATATACAGTAAAGTGTAATTTGATCAAAGCTGAATTTTCAGCATCATCAGTGTCACATGATCCTTCAGAAATCACTCTAATATGATGATATCTGTCTGTGTTTTGACGCAGACGAGTCGGGCAGCGGGCAGCCGGAGGGAATGGACATGGTGGTGTGTCGCGCTCCGGACGGCGAACTCTACGTGGAAGGAGAGACGTGGAGTCTGGACGAATGCACGCGCTGTACCTGCAGACAGGGACGTGTGCTCTGCGACGCTGAAGTGTGTCCTCCTCTTCTCTGTCACGCACCCGTCAAGAGCAAAGACCGCTGCTGCTCCGTCTGCCCAGGTACGAGGTCACAAACCGCCTTACAAACCCTGAAGCGTTGCTGATTATTGCTGCAAGGCAAGTATGCTACTGCTAACAGATACGCAGACGTGCTGCTGTGAGCCTGTAAGATCTGCTGCTGCATAAACACACATACATGAATCCTGTAGCAGATCTAGGCAGGTGGAGCTGGGGAGGTGGAGGGGTTCAGAGGAAATCTACAGTCAAACCAACATTTATTCAGACACCTTGAACATTTCATTCATTAATATAGTTTATTTACTATAGTTTAAAAACAATGGTAATAAAATATGACAAGATCTCAGAGTTAAACTGTGTCAGAAAAATCTTAATTATGTCAGATAACACTTAAGCGAAACAAGCGTCTGAGTAATTTTTGGTTCCAAATTTTTATCAGTTTTACTGGTAGTCCACTGTATGACGAATTTTTGTGTACAATATGTCACAGTTTACTTTATTTTGCTATCCTCACTTACAGAAATGAACACACTAGTAAAAATATATATATATATATATATATATCTCTGGAGAAATAGATTAGAAAAAACTCTCAAGTAGTTTGCTGATGATGAAGAAATAATAAAATGTAAACGTAATAAAAGGAGCACGTACTATATAATAAAAAGAAGTTCATTCACAACTTAATATTTCAGTAATTTAACGACGCATTCGCATATTTAGGGTTTTTATGATTTAATACATTATTAGTAAGTGTTTTATTTAAAATTATTTATTTAAATTTTTTACATTTTTATAATTTAATTATTAGTGTTTTGTTTTGATTGTTCTTATTTTTAAATGATTTATTTTATTCATTTTTTTAAAGTAATTACTAGTTTCATTTTTATTTGTTTATTTTAAATTATTTATTTTAATTTTACATTTTAATGATTTAATTATTAGCGTTTTAATTTAAGCGTTTTTATTTATTTTTATGATTTTTAATTTGTAGTGTTTTATTTTGATTGTTTTTAAAATTATTTATTTAAATTTTACATTCTTATGATGTTAATATTTTAAGATTTTTAAATATGTATCAATATAAATATATATATATATATACATTTATTTATTTTTTAAATTAATTTTTAGTAAGTGTTTAACTTGTATTATTTTTTATTTTTAAATTATTTTTAAACTGAACATTTTTAACATTTAAGTGTTATATTTTGCTTTGTTTCCAATTTTAATTGGACATGTTTCATGATTTAATTTTTAATTTAAGTTACACAATATGTAAATTCAAGTTAATATTTCAGTAATTAACGACACGTTCACAGTTCTTATGATTTAATAAAAAGTTATAATTATTTATTTATTCCTTTGAATTTTACATTCTTATGATGTTAATCCATTTTAAAAAGTGTTTTATTTTGATTGTTTATATAAAAATAGACTAAAAAAACTAGTTTGCAGGTGATAAAATGTAAAGTCACTGGTGAATTGCGGGTCTGTTTCATGAACATGTGCTTCTTCAGACACAGAGTCGAGTTACTCTCAATAAAGCAGCTGGGGCGAAGCGGACGGTTTTACGCGTGAACCGCAGGGCACGAAACACATGTGTCACGCACGTCTCATTTAAAGGCTCGTACCTGCGAACACATGTGGTCACTGCAGTGAATCATGGTCTGTTTCTGCCCACAGAGGACAAACTCGAGCCGCTCCTTCCCGTCAACAGCAGCCGACAGGAATACTGCGTCTCCAGCAACGGAGAGATCCTCCTGGCCGGGGATTCGTGGAAGTCCAACGCCTGCACCAGCTGCACCTGCCGGAACGGGAGCGTCCGGTGTTTCTCGCAGCAGTGTCCGGCCGCCGGCTGCAGGGTTCCCGTCCTGCGTAAGGGCCAGTGCTGCCCACAGTGCCTGGGTACGTGTGTCCACCACCACACAAACCACATTCCCCGCCGTGATCACTGCATTACACTGAGCTTACCGTGCTGAAGAGTGTTTTTACAACAAGAACATTTAATGGTGTTTAAATGCTTGAATGTGGATCAGGGACTTTATTTATTTATTTTACTTTTTTTTTTTTCTTTTTTTTTTCTAATTTAGCATTATTTTTTAGTGTTTTATTCCCTTGTATTATATTTGCTTTTATTTTAAATGCATTTATTTATTTTAGGCTTAATTTTTTGTGTTATTTCATTTTTAGTGCTCAATTTTCTAATATTATTTATGAAAAATATTTTTATGATTTAATACATTTTTGGTAAGTGCTTTATTTCAGTTACTTTTCTTTTAAGTTTATTTATTTACGTTCATTTTACATTTTTATTATTAAATACAATTTTTATTAAGTGCTTTCATTTTAAAATTATTTATTATTTTTAGTAAGTGTTTTTTGCCTGAACTTAAAAAATGTTTCTTTATTTTCATTTACATTCTTATGATTTAATTTTTTTCATTAATTTTTAGTAAGTTTTATTTTATTTTTTATTTAATTAATTTGTTTTATTTTTATTTTACATGAAATTCTTAGTGTTTTATTTGATTTTATTTTTTATTATTGTTTGATTTGATTTATTTTGATGAATTTTCTTTTAAGTTTATTTATTTGAATATAAAATACATTTTTTCATAGTTTTGATTGCTTTAATTTTAAGATTATTTATTATGACTTTAATTAATTTTTAGTAAGTGTTTTTGGTTTGCCTTTTATTTTCATTTACATTCATTATTATTTAAATATTTTTTAGTAAGTGTTTCATTTGATTGCTTTTCTTTTAAAATTATTTATTTTACATTAAATTCTTAGTGCTTTATTTTATTTATTTTAATTTTTTTTATTGAATTAATTTAGTTGTTTTATTTAGATTTTTTTTTTTTAAATGACTAATGTGTAGTAAGTGTTTTTATTTAAAAACTCCGCGGCTCATCCAATCAGAGCAGAGGGGCGGGGCTGTGATCAGTTGTTTAAAGCATGTCATTGAGATCGATCAGTCGTCTGACGGACTAAAGCCAGGAAAACATTCCAGCGATATCCGTGCATTCACACGTTTCCTGATCCACGGCTCTCAAAGCAAATCACTCCGTCAGCTTTTCCTTTAGAGGGAAAAGGCCTTGCATTGTTCCCCTCCATGTTTCATCTTTTCTTTGTTTTGATTTTGGAGTCGAGCACAGAAATGGGCAGCTTGTTTTTCCCCATAAAAATATTACCGTGGAAATCAGGGGATAAATCACACGCCCTCCGTATCAGATTAACGGCTGGTGTGGCTGCGGGTTTGGATGATGTTCATAAGATTGATGAGTCTCTCTTGACTCTCCGTAGTCATTTAGTTTGTGAAATCGTTTTCTTCCCCGTCCACAGAGATCACAACAACGTCAGTGCCAGTGATGCTGTCGAGCGCCGCGGCCGAACCCGAGAGCCGGAGCACAGGGACCAGCGCCGCTCCTCCGCTCTTCACCGTCACAGGTGCGAACAGACACCACACTGATCATCATGAACAATACGAGACGAAGCAGCCAATCAGCTGTTTTCATTTAGATGAGGGAATACAGCACTGCAAATACTGCCAATAAATTATTTATTATTTTACATAGTTTTATTTATTTATTTTGTATTATTTAATTTGACATGCTTATGATTTGGTTAATGTTTAATAAGTGTTTTATTTTGATTTGCTTTTATTTTAAAATTATTTATTTAGATTCATTTTACATTTTTACGATTTAAATTTTTAGTATGTTTTTTTTTTAATTATTTATTTTAATTATATGTTTTTATTATTTAATGTTTGTTTTAATTTATTTTAATTTAATTTGTTTAGTGTTTTATTTTTATTTTACTTATTTTAATTTTTATTTTAATGTTTTATTTAAATTTCTATTTTGTTAGTATTATTTCTTTTTCAATTTGAGTGATTTTAATTTTAAATTGTTTAATTTTTAATAAGTGTTTTTTATTATTATTTATTTAATTTTACATTTTATGATTTGATTAATTTTTGTGTTTTAATTCAATTAATTTTATTTTTAAAAAATTATTTTATTTTAATTTTAAATTTTTGTCTAATTTTTAGTGTTTTAAATCGATTGATTTTATTTTTTAAAAAAAACAATTTTTTGTCTTTTTTTATTAAAATTTTTAATTTGATTGCTTTTATTTTAAAATTATTTATTTAGATTCATTTTACATTTTTACGATTTAAATTTTTAGTATGTTTTTTTTTGTTTTTATTTCAAACTTATTTATTTTAATTTATTTTCAATTTAATTTGTTTAGTGTTTTATTTTTATTGATTTTATTTGAAAGTTATTTAAATTTTTATTTTAATATTTTATTTTGATTTCTTTAATTTTTAATTTTTTTTAATGTTTTGTTAGTATTATTTCTTTTTCAATTTGAGTGATTTTAATTTTAAATTGTTTAATTTTGTGTTTTTTTTATTATTATTTAATTTAACATTTTATGATTTGATTCATTTTTAAGTGTTTTAATTTGATTGGTTTTATTTTAAAATTATTTATTTTAATTTTACATTTTTATGTCTAATTTTTAGTGTTTTAATTCGATTGATTTTATTTAAGTGTTGGCTTACGACCATCAGACTGCTGTGAGAACAACACGAGACGAAGCAGCCAATGAAAACAACAGAGGAAGATCCGAGCTGTTTTCATTCCCACTGATTAGATGAGGGAATACTGCACTGCCATGTCACAGATCGATGTTTTCTGACGTCAGCCTTCTCTTGTCTAGATGGTAAAGGACTATCGAAGGTTGTCCCGAACCAGATGGAGATGACGCTCATTTACCAATCAGCAGCCTGGATTCTGGCCGGCATCCTCTTGGCCGTCGTCATCTTCCTCATCGTGGCCGTCCTGGTCAACAAGAGGAAGAACTGGGTCCAGATGTCCTGCTACAGCGCGCCCAAAAAGGTAAAAGTCAAAGTTTATCTGTACAGCCACGGCTGACCAGTGTGCTTTACTGAGCATCATAAAACAAACACACAAACAATAAAAAAGTGTCGCTGTTTCTCAAGAACACATGATGTCGTAAGAGCCATTAAAGCTGGAATGAGTGAATCCGTTGTCTGCCAAATCTCAAAGAGGAGAATGCGTCAAGAGCTTTATTAGATGGCATGAAATGAAGTGTTGCAGCATGGGTAATTAATCTCATATATCATACCAGTGGGTCTGTTTCAAAACACTCATGCAAAACAAGTGGTTTCATTCTGAAGTCGACATGAATCTTTCCCATTCTGACACTGTCATGTGTCTCAATATTTAATGAGAAAAAAACATTCTTCAGCATAACGTCACTGATGATGAATTATTCACAATAAAGAACATGAATTAAGACATAAAGTCTGTTTTGATGTCATGTTGACGTCTAAAATAGGGCTGAATGATATATCGAAATAAAATCGACATCGCAATATGGCTTAGTGCAAGTCAAATCACGAAGACTGCGATAATAAACGCGCCGCATATTTCATAGTGAAGCGCAGCACTGTGTTCATTTACATGCAAATCAGCGAAATAGAAGTTTAACGTTAAAAATTAAGAAATTCAGACCTAAATATTAGTATTGTTATTTTAAAGTTGCACTATATAAAAAAAAAAACATTTTTTAGCTATTTTGTCATTTTTATCAGTTTTTTATATTTCTATAGTTTTAAAATATTTTTATATATTAGTTTTAGTTCATTTAGTGAAACTGAATGAAAATGAGAAATGTTGACTTTTGCAACTAGCTGAAATAAATTAAGGTTTAAGTTTTCTTATAATTTATTTATTTCAGTTAATGTTTATTAAAGTAATTTCTTTTTATGGTTTTAGTCGTGCACGATTTACTATTTAGTTCCCTCGATTTGCTAAATCATGCACACTATTTACCATTTTCTGCAATTTACTATTTCGTTCCTGCTATTTGCTAAATTGTGTGCGCGATTTACTGTTTTGTTCCTGCGATTTACTATTTAGTTTCCTCGATTTGCTAAATCGTGCACACTATTTACCATTTAGTTTCCGCAATTTACTATTTCATTCCTGCAATTTGCTAAATTGTGCGCACGATTTACTATTTAGTTCCCTCGATTTGCTAAATCATGCGCACTATTTTCCATTTAGTTTCTGCAATTTACTATTTAGTTCCTGCTATTTGCTAAATTGTGCGCACGATTTACTGTTTCGTTCCCGCAATTTACTATTTCGTTCCTGTTATTTGCTAAATTGTGTGCATGATTTACTATTTAGTTCCCTCGATTTGCTAAATCATGCGCACTATTTTCCATTTAGTTTCTGCAATTTACTATTTCGTTCCTGTTATTTGCTAAATTGTGCGCACGATTTACTATTTAGTTCCCTCGATTTGCTAAATCATGCGCACTATTTTCCATTTAGTTTCTGCAATTTACTATTTAGTTCCTGCTATTTGCTAAATTGTGCGCACGATTTACTGTTTCGTTCCCGCAATTCACTATTTCGTTCCTGTTATTTGCTAAATTGTGCGCACGATTTACTGTTTCGTTCCTGCAATTTACTATTTCGTTCCTGTTATTTGCTAAATTGTGCGCACGATTTACTGTTTCGTTCCCGCAATTTACTATTTCATTCCTGCTATTTGCTAAATTGTGTGCATGATTTACTATTTAGTTCCCTCGATTTGCTAAATCATGCGCAGTATTTTCCATTTAGTTTCTGCAATTTACTATTTCGTTTCCACAATTTACTATTTCGTTCCTGCTATTTGCTAAATTGTGCGCACGATTTACTGTTTCGTTCCTGCGATTTACTATTTAGTTCCCTCGATTTGCTAAATCGTGCACACTATTTACCATTTAGTTTCCGCAATTTACTATTTCGTTCCCACAATTTACTATTTCATTCCTGCGATTTGCTAAACTGTGCGCATGATTTACTGTTTCGTTCCTGCTATTTGCTAAATTGTGTGCATGATTTACTATTTAGTTCCCTCGATTTGCTAAATCGTGCACACTATTTTCCATTTAGTTTCTGCAATTTACTATTTCGTTCCCACAATTTACTATTTCATTCCTGCGATTTGCTAAATTGTGTGCATGATTTACTATTTAGTTCCCTCGATTTGCTAAATCATGCGCAGTATTTTCCATTTAGTTTCTGCAATTTACTATTTCGTTTCCACAATTTACTATTTCGTTCCTGCTATTTGCTAAATTGTGCGCACGATTTACTGTTTCGTTCCTGCGATTTACTATTTAGTTCCCTCGATTTGCTAAATCGTGCACACTATTTACCATTTAGTTTCCGCAATTTACTATTTCGTTCCCACAATTTACTATTTCATTCCTGCGATTTGCTAAACTGTGCGCATGATTTACTGTTTCGTTCCTGAGATTTACTGTTTCATTCCTGCTATTTGCTAAATTGTGTGCATGATTTACTATTTAGTTCCCTCGATTTGCTAAATCATGCGCAGTATTTTCCATTTAGTTTCTGCAATTTACTATTTCGTTTCCACAATTTACTATTTAGTTCCCTCGATTTGCTAAATCGTGCACACTATTTACCATTTAGTTTCCGCAATTTACTATTTCGTTCCTGCTATTTACTATTTCATTCCTGAGATTTGCTAAATTGTGCGCATGATTTACTATTTAGTTCCCTTGATATGCTAAATCGTGTGCACGATTTTAGCCTACTATTTTTTTTTCCAGCATGTCATGTGCGGGGCTCTGTATTTTTTCAGCTTAAAAAACAAAGACAAACTAGAAACTCTTCATCACACAGCATATATAAAGTTATATAAATAAAGTATCTGGTGAAAATTCTTTTGCAGAAAAACCAAACATTGCATGTTTTTTCTCTCCTGTTCATCTGCAGACGGTGATCCTGAAGAAGCACGTGAATACGAACTCGGTCGTGTACATGGAGCCGTCCAAAGAGAACAAGTTCCAGAGTGCCATGAGCTTCCCATCAGACGCAGAGCGGATCACCATCCCGCGGGCCAAACTCGCCAACGGACACGGACGCTAACCGCATCTGGACCGGATACTCCAACCGAACGCTGGAGAATCCAGCGGCGAGTCATTAGGAGCTTCGGTCTCCAGCGGAAGAACCAAGTATTGTGAAACGCTCGACATCTCGTGCTTTATTAAATGTTTTTATCATGCGTCAACGGGGACGACAGTTTCATGGACATGGAGCTCCGTGCCGTTCTGTGTCGATCCACGACGAAACGTTCAGACGGAACAATTATTACCATTGTGTAAATCCATACGGACCACAGAAAAGAGGAATTTCCAACATATTCCGAGGCCTTGCAGGACCACAGGCGTGTTTCCTGACCTCTCAAGTCTGTTTATTAATTTCTATATGTTTTACTTGTAGTTTATCGTTAGTCACTTTTAAGCCTCGTCTCGTGATGAAGCGAGAGACACAACATCCCGACGGCCAGACTAAACATTCCCGTGTCATGAACAGATGAACCCTAGTAAGTTGTCCAACTAGACAGCATCGTGTTTATAGTTTACATCTTCCAAATTCATCTATAAACCAAGTCAAGGTTTTCTGGCGCCAAAAAAGGCAGAAATTATTTACATTAACATTCATTTGTTTGCTCTCTGACTGTTTTTGATACTGTATCTTTAAGAGATATGTAAATGACCTCTGCTGTGATTGGTGGACATCTGTCATATGTTAATAATGGTTGTGATGTCATACCCGTGACATTGAGTCATTTTTGCGGTTTAGGTTCAATAAATGGACTGAGGAAGACGTTTACATAACAAACGAGACTTTAAGAGGGTTATTAGCATCATGAGTCTGATATCATACTATCCAAATGAAAAATGGCTTCAGTAAAACATTGTGTTAGTCTGAATGAATTACATGATTATCGTTCCGAGGGTTTTAAATAATGTCTGAGGCGCTCGCGGGGAATTAGAGCGAATGCAGTTGTTTGATAAATGTACAAAAACCATTAAAAAAAAAAAAAAAAAAAAGAATAGTAGAGGAAAGTATCTTATTTATTTTTTCACATTTATTTATTAATACTAAACTCTAGTAAGTGATTGCGATTTCTGTCTGGTCTGTGATGTTGGCAGAGAAACCCAAAGCTGTTGTACAGATTTTGTAAACCGTCTGTCTGCTTTATATCTGAGCTTATTTATTTGACCTTTGCCACGTGTCAATATGATCCTCTAGATGTTTGGCTGTAACATGTACACTTGTTTCTGAAATAAAAATGAATTGTGTGAACTATGTCACGTCTGTAGCTTAATATACCTGTCATAAATGTTAAAGCGGGCTTATAACGCCTCTTTCACAAGATGTAATATAAGTCTCTGGTGTCTCCAGAATGTGTGTGAAGTTTCAGCTCAAAATCCCCCACAGATCATTTATTATAGCTTGTCAAATTTGCCCCTATTTTTGTGTGTGTCCCTTTAAATGCAAATGAGCTGCTGCTCCCGGCCCCCTTTCCAGAAGAGGGCGGAGCTTTAACAGCTCGCGCTTTGGTCGCTCAACAACAACAAAGCTGGAGAATCTCACGCAGCCAAAATGACGAAAGTGTTCAGCCTTACATCGTTCAAACCGGAGTCGACACTGATGGAGAGACTCAGGAAGAAGTTACAACTTTTAGACGTTTCTGAATGGTTAGTGGATAAATTTATGTAGTTGCTGTGGAGTTGATTCAACTCATCCACTAGCATGTGCCGTCATGTTCATCTTTTGTGTTGAATTGACCCTCGTTTGTGAAGCAGTCCGGCGTAAAATGACCTGTATTTCATTTGAATCTTCGTACTATAGTAAAAAAATATCATTTAAAATCAACCAAGGAATTGTAGCAATTTTAATACCCGTTTCAGAACAAATCAAAACGTCCTTATTTACGTTGAGCAACTGCAATGCAAAACATGAATGATTTTATTGCAATGTTGCCTTTGGCTAAAGATATTATGCATTGTATGAATGTTATTGTGCAACTTATAATTAACTTCTGGGTCAAACTTCTTAAGAGATGTGAGACCAAAATCTGAAACGCATATGTGTAATTTTAACTATGTCATGACATCAGAATGTTAGAACAGTCGCTAAAACGAATGACTAACTAACTACTACATGTATATCCAAATTTACATAAATATACACTAACAGCAAATCTCATCAAATGGTTTATATTGTCTCCAGATGTAAACTATATTAGGAAATATCAAAGATGAAAAAGGGTTTTCAAGCATCAGAACGATGTGTAATACAGCTTTGAATTGTTAGAACGGGTCCTGTTTAATTTGTTTTTTTTCTGAGCAAAAATTAAATGTTTTATTCACTAAAATGTCATTCGGTGTAACAATCTTGATATTTACAACACAAAAATCTATTTATGCCTTTTACATTTTTAAACTTTCCTATCATTGTTGCTCACTTATTCTTTTATATATTTTAATACGTACAGGTCAGAAAGAGTATGTGGTTTCAATTTTTACATAAATATGTTACTCTGAATGACAATGCAACATTATTTCACACACATTTTGACATTTTATTCTCCCAAAACTTTAAAAGTAGACATTTTACTTGCATTAAATGTGCTTTCTGTGTATATAAAATCACTTTTGTGAATTAAACTGATCAACGTGACTATAAGGCGTTAAGGTGTCACAAACAAATATACTGCTTTGAAATAATGCATTGTGAAACGAGAAATATGAAATGCTCATAAAAGAGCTGTCATTTTAGATGCTAAACCTTGTGCAAAACATCAAGACAGTGAGATATGGGAAAATATTTTATTTCCTTCAGTTCTGGACTGTACAGTATTTTGTGTGATTTCATCACAGGAATTGTCAATAACATGATTGATTACTGGCCCCCCTTAGTCAGCCTTTGGCATCGAATCCGCTGTACAAAAACACCGTCTGACTGCAGACGTCGTAACCGTTCGTGTAGTTTTACAGGGAAAGCAGAGATCAGAGGAGGATCTTGTAATAATCGTCTCTGTAGCTGTAAAGAACGACCACAGCGACCCTGAAACACAAAAACACACCAGGTTCAACATTAACAGGAATATTTTTATTGTCTAACTTGAGCAGAAGTCTTTTTTTTTTTTTCAAAGAATGTTTTTAAATGTCTTAAAATGAGGAAAACCTTGTGTTACATCCACAAATGTTAAATATTTACTATATTTATTGGATTGTTTCAGATATGAATAAAGAGAATCCAAGAGGATCCTATAGCTCCCAAACACAAGGGAAGTCATATCCGTTTCTCCGAAGAATTACAAGAAAAACCTTTTCGAGGGAGTCGATCACAGATGTTTTCAGAGAACATGAGAAAGAGCCTTTAAACAACTTCATCGTTTGGATCAGGTTTTATGATTCTTAATAAAAGCGTCTGGAAACGTGAGCGGCTTTTGAAACACGGCCCGGTCTCGCCGTCAGATTAACAAGCGTGTCTGTGAGGAGACCCGACAAAACACGCTTTACAACAGCAGTTTTCCAAGATAAAAAGCTGCTCGTAATTTATAGTAGTTAAACTACAGTCCAGATAACCCTGGAAAACCGTTAGCTGCACTGAGAAAAAGGTGACGATATCTTTATAAACACACAAAACTCAAATTATATAATGTATTTTTAGTGTATTTATAGCATTAAAGCAATAGTTCACCAAAAAATGTGAGAAAATTATTTACTTTCTACGTGAAAAGAAGATATTTTGAAATACACTGGAAACTAAACAACACATCGACTTCCATTTCTACGGACAAAAACAAACAAAATACATGTAGCCTCGTTTATATTGAAGAGTCGAAAAATATCGTGATGAACAGCTTTTATGCTTTTTTTTTTTGCACCTGATAAACGATAAAAACAGTAACAGCCAATCAGAATACACCCTCCCTTAACCCTCTTTGAGAGGTGGACAAAAATGTAGTATATTTTAGCTTGATATTGTTTTTTATTTCATAAGTTTATGTCTTTTCATGGCAGATTATTGCTGAAGTGAAAGAAAAAAGTTTTAAAAAAGTGAATGTTTATTGTTGAAATACGATTTTCAATTTTTATATGAAATATATTTTCAGAAACATATTTTACTCTAAATCTAAACAAGTTCCAAATCTGAGCTTGATATCTCAAGAAACGAGCAGATTTTGTTTGGCCGCAGTACCAAACGCTTCCACTAGATGAAATCATGTCCAATTTTTCGGTCAAAAATGACTGAAGAGCACCAGAGGGTCAAAGGGTTATTAATCCACATAAATGATCATCTAATCACCCTCATGTCGTTCCAAACTTCTGCGCCTGCTTTAAAAGAAGATATTTTGAAGAATGTTGGTAACCGAGAAGTTTTAGTTTGGTTTAGTAACCAACATTCATCAAACCATCTTCTTTTGTAGATAATATAGTAATCATGACAGTTATTATTCTTCATGTAAATGGACTTGTACCTTTTGTAGATTTTGAAGTGGTGAATCTGTTCACAGATGCACTTGAGGTAGCGCTGTTTGGGCAGTCGAGAGAGAAGCGTCTTCACGCTGATGTTGAACTGCTCCTCACCGTCAAACTGAGGAAGAAAACAGAGTTAAAGGAGTCAAATTCATCCAGACTCTGTGGTTTGAGTGCAGGGTTATTATACTTAACTAGAACCTTAAACTTTTCATTACTTGAAATAAAATAAACAATAACTGAAATAAATAAAAAAACTTTTTTTGAACTTATTTTATTTCAGCTATTTGCCAAGGCAACATTTATTATTAGTTTAACTTGATTAAAATAACCAAAACTGAAAATTTGAAAAACTTTAAAAAAAAAAACGTTAATTTTTTGATGTATTAAAATAACTAAAACTGAAAAAAAATGAAAATGAAAATTTGAAAAACTGAAAATTGAAAAACTGAAAATTGAAAAACTTAACTAAAACTGAAAAAAAATGAAAACTGAAAAAAATGAAAATTTGAAAAACTAAAAAGTCTGAAACTGAAATTTGAAAAAATTAAAACTTTGAAAAACTAAAAATTGAAAAACTAATAATTCTGAAAAACAAAATTTGAAAAACTGAAAATTTGAAAAACTTTAAAAAAAAACTTTGTTAATTTTTTGATGTATTAAAATAACTAAAACTGAAAAAAAATGAAAATTGAAAAAAATGAAAATTTGAAAAACTTAAAAAAACTGTAAATTTTTTGATGTATTAAAATAACTAAAACTGAAAAAAAAATGAAAACTGAAAAAAATGAAAATTTGAAAAACTGAAAATTGAAAAACTTAAAAAAACTGTACATTTTTTGATGTATTAAAATAACTAAAACTGAAAAAAAAATGAAAATTTGAAAAACTAAAGTCTGAAAAACTGAAATTTGAAAAAAATTGAAAAAATGAAAAATTTGAAAAACTGAAAATTGAAAAACTAATAATTCTGAAAAACTGAAATGTGAAAAACTTAAAAAAAATGTTAATTTTTTGATGTATTAAAATAACTAAAACTGAAAAAAAAATGAAAATTTGAAAAACTGAAAATTGAAAAACTAATAATTCTGAAAAACTGAAATGTGAAAAACAAAATTTGAAAAACTGAAAATTTGAGAAAACTAATTTAAAACGTATTTTATTTCAGCTATTTGCCAAGGCAACATTTATTATTAGTTTAACTTGATTAAAATAACCAAAACTGAACATTTGAAAAACTTTGTTAATTTTTTTAAGTTATTTTATTTCAGCTATTTGCCAAGGCAACATTTATCAATTTCATTTAGCTTAACTTGATGCAATAAAATAACTCAAACTAAAACTGAAATATGAATTATAGTCATATTTAAATACAACCAATAACTAGTAAAAATGACTAAAATTAAAATAAAAAAACCGAATAGTTCCTCAATGACATTAAAATAACCCTGCACGAGTGTTTCTGTCACACTGCTGAACAACTAAAGGTCTGCTTTAGTGTGAAATCTCCCATCATTCTCAGTAACGTCATGTTTGTTCCTCTTTAAACACGAACAGGCTGTTCTTCTCATTCTGGAGGAGAGGGTTTCCCTCATCACGAGGAAAGCCTGCGTCCTGCCGTCAGCAGACAGGATCCCCCTCTTCCGCAGTTTTCCACTGGAATGCCTTCTATTTACTGAGAATAGCTCATAATAATAGTGGGCGGCACGCACCTCGAGGGACAGGAAGTTGATGAGTGTTTCCTTGGGCAGATCGACCTGCGGAGGAATGCGACAGGAGAGATTGTGAAGGTCACTTCTACAGACACAATGGAGTCTTATCTGAAGAACAGCGCAGACGGACGTGGTACAATGTAAACACAGCATACCAGTCAACAGGAAGTGCTCAAAATGTGCGTTAACAGGGTGAAAGTGCCACCGAAGGACCATTGTTTTCATTATCAGGGTTTCTGCAGGTTTTATGAAGGTCAATGTAAGACTTTAAGACATTTTTGAGGAGTAAATTGCGTCACATTACGTCAGTATGTTGTGTAAAGCACACAATGAGTTGAATTACCAACACTTCAAAGGTTTTTGATCCATTTTACAAAGAAAAATAGCTTGAATAGCTGTGGACATAATAGCTTCCTCAGTCTTGTTTTCTAGTACAAACCAATGTGGGTCAGAACAAGTTTTCATACCATATTATTGACATATATTTGTTCCGGTTGTTAGCATAAACTCAAGTTTGTTCAATTTCTAAGAAAACAAGACTCCATACATTACTTTTGCGTCTCCAGTAAATCTTTCTTGATGTATTTTTACTGGAAAAGGAGTCAGAAATGCCGTGGAAGCGCATGCAACGTTTAATGCCATGACCTTAATTCATGGAGGGGTGAATTAAGACCTTTTTAGGTCCCACAGAACGCCTGATAAACAGTAATTGCATGATTCTGTTTCTGTAGTCAGTGTTGATCAGGCCGTCTGTAAAGCTTCTACTTCCTGAACGTGAGATCCTGCTGTGATCTACAGTGACATCTGAACTCGTAACTCAGGGTTAAAGGGAGTTTTGCAAACTGTAATAACAGAGAGCAACACCAAACCACTATATTCCCACATAACCACTAATTAACTAAATATGCAAACGATATAAATCTCGCTGACAAGCGCTCTCCTCCTTTTGCTGTTTACGCTTCACTTGGAGAATCTAGTGTGTGTATACATCGGATAGCGTCTAAACATTATAGTTTGAAATCAAGGATTTAAAGATCACGCTCGGATCTGCACTTTTGCCACTTATCATCCAAACAGAAAAACCTGCCAATCATTTAAATATGACGAATATGCCGATATTGCTCGACCACTAATGTATATCTTGAATGCAATGCAAGCTGCTTTAGATAAAAGCATCAGCCAAATGCATCAGTGTAAATGTGTTGATCTGAAAGCAGGAAATGACATCATGTACTTACAGCCAACACTTCGATGTCGCTGCTCTTGTTCTGTAAATGGCTGCTTAGATTCTGCAGTCGCGTCTGAATCTGAAAGACAGAATCAGTTCATGTTCATAATGCAGGCTTTTCATCATATATACACTGGCGGTCAAAAGTTTGTTTTTATGATTATTATCAGTGTTGTGCTGCTTCATATTTTTGTGGAAATCATTTTATTTTCCAGGATTATTTGAATGAATAGTAAGATATTTGGAATATAAAAACAATCACGACTGTTTTCAACATTGATAATAGTCATAAATGTTTCTTGAGCAGCAAATCATCATATTAGAATGATTTCTGAAGGATCATGTGACACTGAAGACTGGAGTAATGATGCTGAAAATTCACTTTACTGTATATTCACATAGAAAACTGCTGATTTACAGTGGAATAATATTTGAATGTATTTTTGATTAAATAAATGCAGCGCTGTTGAACAGAAGAGACTTCTTTCAATTATTCCACACTTTTGACCAGCAGTATAATAAAGTTGAGCGCAGGATGGCAGGGGTTCACGTTCGCTGACTCATCACTAGATGGGTCTGAGTCATTATTTCATCAGAAGGGCGTCACTCGAGCATGCTGAATTAAACGGCAATCGAGCTGAAATGAACACAGGACGCTTCTCATGGGGCATCACTGATTCAAGACTTTCTCCGTGTTTGATGGCTTAATGGAGTGTGAAAATGTCAAAGGGAAGTTTGTCAAAAAGCAACACTGGGATTGTGGATTAATGGGAAACTCATTAAATAAACAAGCCTGTGTGATTGTGAGGGGAACGTATATTCTCTACAGGCCTTAAAGGCACAAGATGAGAAAGAAAACATGTTTCCCATGATGTCAGATGTGAGATCACTGGCCAAAGCCTGCGCAGACCTGCGTCTCGTATCTCCGGCGGGAGCTGGCGGAGATTTTCTCAGGCGTCACGAGGTTCACGTTCATGGACATGCCGGCGTTGCTCCCGTGGGACTCAGACAGACCTGACGGACAGCAAACACACGAGAAGATGAAAACATGAGGCCTCATTCAAATATCTGCTGGAGACACTTTAGATTCATTTAACGTCTATTGAGGTTTTAAGCGAAAGAGTCAATCAATCAAAGTGTGTAGTATTATACTACACTGAATCACCTTGTGCCTTAATAAGGTTTTTTTTAATGAATTGAGAGCACACCTTACAGTAATATACCTGGATTTTCTGGCATTGTACAATGATATTGATTCAAAATGAATCAATGTTGAACTGAACTGAGCTGTAAAACGATGTTATTGTCTTCTGTAGAGCTGCTTATGGCTGAACTGAATTAGTTTCATAACTGTCGGACTGTACACAGTTATTGAACTGAACTGAGCTGAATAATGATATTCATACACAGAAGACATTGCAGAGTTTGTTTTTACATTTGATTATGATTATACTGCAGCTGAAAAAATAACCTTCTACCTTTCTTATATTGTATCTGTCCTTTTGTTTGTAATTTGCATCTTTGTTATAATATTTAATAACAAACATAAAAGAATTTTGGTCATATTACACCAACCCAACCCTCCAACTGACCCAACCACCCAACCAATCCAACCCACAAACCCACAAACCAACAACCCACCCAACCAACCCACCCCACAAACCAAACCAACCAACCAAACCAACCAACCAACCCAACACACCAACCCAACCCACTAACCCAACCCACCAACCCACTAACCCAACCCACCAACCCAACCCACTAACCCAACCCACCAACCCAACACACCAACCCAACCCACTAACCCAACCCACTAACCCAACCCACTAACCCAACCCAACCCAACAACCAACCCACCCACAAACCAATCCATCCAACCAACCCAACCAACCAACCAACCCAACCACCCCACAACCCAACCCAACCCAACAACCAACCCAATCCAACAACCCAACTAACCCAACCCACTAACCCAACCTAACCCACCAATCCACCAACCAACCCACAAACCAATCCAACAACCCAACCACCCACCCAACCAACCAACCAACCAACCAACCACCCCACAACCCAACCCAACTCAACCCAACCCAACCCAACCCAACTCAACCCAACCCAACCCAACCCAACCCAACCCAACCCAACCCAACCCAACCCAACCCAACAACCAACCCACAAACCAATCCAGCAAGTGTACCTGAGTTTCCCTGTGATGATCCCTTTGGATTCTGGAGAGAAGCACTCTCGGAAATCTCTCTGATGGGCAGATAGGAGAGAAAAAGAGAGAAAAGCATTAGATTTTTCCTCTGGACTCAAACATGGTTGACACAGATTTCACAAATGAATTTGATTTCGATTCACAAGCTTGCGATTTGATTCAATTCTGATCTCGATTCAAACTGATTCCATATTAATTCACTTGGATATATATCTCTCTATCAGGTACAGTACATGTCAAATTTTCTCAAAGAAAAAAATCTCTCTCAATTAATGTTGTTTAACAAGGAAACATGTTTTCATGACCTATATAGTTTGGTTTATGGCTGTAAAGGTCGGCGTCTGTCACCTGTTTCTCTCCTCGGAGAGTTTGGTCCGGCTCTTTTGGATGAAGTGATCAACCAGGTCCGACTCGGGAATTCTCTTCTCCGACTGACGGTCTTTCTCGAAAGACTTCACCTGATGGGAAGAGAAGAGAGCCAGTCCAATCACTGCACTTTATTATTTCTACAGCGCTTTACACAATACAGATTGTTTCAAAGCAGATTTACATTAATAAACAGGAAAATATCAGTGTTAATGTTGTCAAATTCATAATGATTCAATTTCAGCTGTAAAGCAGCTCTACAGAAGACAATAGTCATTATTCTGATCAATTCAGTTCAAGTTTTGTTCTCATCTGATCGTGTCAGTGCAGTCAAATCTACAATACTTCTAAATATTGTCTTTTTGAACTCTAGTGCAGGTGTTGATGTGATTTACCTTCAGGTAATTTCCTTCTTTATCAGACACGAGGACCATGAAGGTGATTCCAGCTTGTCTGCAATGTTCCAGAAGAGCTTCCTGTGACTGTGGCACAAAAACACACGTTTACACACCCATATCTGACTGCATTCATAAGAGTGTCAAAACTATCGTGTAGTCATTGTGTTTTGATGATCGATACATGAAGAGTGAAAAATCATGAGGGATTTAACTATCCTCGTTATTATTATTTATTAATGTTGAAATAAATCACATTTTACTATAAGCTCACATAGTAAACAGCCATTTTAAATTGTAATAATATTTTACAATATTACTTATTTTACTGCATTTTTGACCAAAAAAAATAAAAAATACAGCCTTGGTGAGCAGAAGAGTTTGCTTTCAAAAACAAACAAAAAACAATTGTAATGTTGCCTTAAGAATGTTTAGATATTTGTACTGGAAAACAAGACAAAACTACTGAAGAATAATGGCACTTTTTTGTTCAGACCAGCATTACAGTTCATGTCTCTCTTCTTCTGCATGGCTGTGTGTGAGAGATAGACGGATACAGACAGAAAGAAAGGCACAGAAAATAAACTACTGCGACACCAGTGTAGGTTTGACACTGGAAGCATCAATGATGTCAAACCTCTGAAGCTGTAAGCAGCCATTCACTCGTCTGTGAGTGAGAGAAGCTGATTCAACCCTGAACACAGTGTGATGTCTGTATCCGGCTCAGTCCGTGTGAAACAGACATCTCTCTGTGCTGTATCTCACACACACACACCTTTCAAAACTGAGACTGTGAAACTGCAGCTCACAGTTCAACGACATCCAAACCCAAAAAACACACTTTCATAAACTCCACCATCAACCAAGAACCTTTAAATGGCCAGAAACGTTTCTATAAAACAAACTGTCAGCAGGACACTTGGTACGCTTTCTTATTGCCTTTATTCCCTATCGTGTATTTTAGTAATCATCATAACTAGGTATCACATCCTGTGAAATCAGACATTGTGTTATCATGCAAATGGTCATTTAAAACCTTATAACTGGCTCCTCCCCCTAGCGGCCGGTGTCATGTTTCAATTTTTGTGATATCAACTTCAAAATTTGGAACAACTTGATCCAAATTATTTTGTAAAATGCATATTTTGTATAAAAAATAAAATGTTTAGTACAGTACATTTTCTTTACAGTAAAATATTTTTACTTTTGATGAGTGTTTGCTGATTAATATTGCCTTACTCCCTAAAAAAGTAACCAATTACATTACTTACTTACTTTTAAAAGTAATGTTACAATATTGCCCCTGTCAAGTAACGCGTCATGTTATTCATTTTAAAAGTAACTTTCATAACGGTTACATTATTATTTTACTCCCCAAAAAAGTAACCAACTACATTACTTATTTTTATGAAAGTAACTTTTAAAAGTAATGTTACAATATTGCCTGACTCCCTAAAAAGTAACGTCACATTACTGATTACTTTTAAAAGTAACTTTCATAAAAAAGTAACTGTTACAATATTGCGTTACTCCCCAAAAAAGTAATCAATTACATTACTTAGTTACTTTTTATGAAAGTTACTTTTAAAAGTAGTGTTACAATATTGCCTTACTTCCTAAAAAAGTAACGTTATTCATTTTAAAGTAACTTTCATAAAAAGTAACCGTTACAATATTATTTTACTCCAAAAAAATAACCAATTACATTACTTAGGCAATATTGTAACATTACTTTTAAAAGTAACTTTCATAAAAAGTAACTGTTACAATATTGCGTTACTTCCCAAAAAAGTAACCAATTACATTACTTAGTTACTTTTTATGAAAGTTACTTTTAAAAGTAGTGTTACAATATTGCCTTACTTCCTAAAAAAGTAACGTTATTCATTTTAAAGTAACTTTCATAAAAAGTAACCGTTACAATATTATTTTACTCCAAAAAAATAACCAATTACATTACTTAGGCAATATTGTAACATTACTTTTAAAAGTAACTTTCATAAAAAGTAACTGTTACAATATTGCGTTACTTCCCAAAAAAGTAACCAATTACATTACTTAGTTATTCTTATGAAAGTTACTTTTAAAAGTAATGTTACAATATTGCCTGACCCCCTAAAAAGTAACGTCACATTACTTATTACTTTTTAAAGTAACTTTCATAAAAAGTAACTGTTACAATACTGCGTTACTTCCCAAAAAAGTAACCAATTACATTACTTATTTTTATGAAAGTAACTTTTAAAAGTAATGTTACAATATTGTCTTACTTCCCAAAAAAGTAACCAATTACATTCGTTATTTTTTATGAATGTAACTTTTAAAAGTAGTCTTAAAATATTGCCTTACCCCCTAAAAAAGTAACGTTATTCATTTTAAAAGTAACTTTCATAAAAAAGTAACTGTTACAATATTGCGTTACTTCCCAAAAAAGTAACCAACTACATTACTTAGTTATTCTTATGAAAGTTACTTTTAAAAGTAATGTTACAATATTGCCTGACCCCCTAAAAAGTAACATCACATTACTTATTACTTTTCAAAGTAACTTTCATAAAAAGTAACTGTTACAATACTGCGTTACTTCCCAAAAAAGTAACCAATTACATTACTTATTTTTATGAAAGTAACTTTTAAAAGTAATGTTACAATATTGTCTTACTTCCTAAAAAAGTAACGTCATGTTATTCATTTTAAAAGTAACTTTCATAAAAAGTAACTGTTACACTATTTTGTTACTCCCCAAAAAAGTAATTAATTACATTACTTAGTTACTTTTAAAAGTAGTGTTACAATATTGTCTTACTTCCTAAAAAAGTAACATCATGTTATTCATTTTAAAGTAACTTTCATAAAAAGTAACCGTTACAATATTATTTTACTACAAAAAAATAACCAATTACATTACTTAGGCAATATTGTAACATTACTTTTAAAAGTAACTTTCATAAAAAGTAACTGTTACAATATTGCGTTACTTCCCAAAAAAGTAACCAATTACATTACTTAGTTATTTTTATGAAAGTTACTTTTAAAAGTAGTGTTACAATATTGTCTTACTTCCTAAAAAAGTAACATGTTATTCATTTTAAAAGTAACTTTCATAAAAAGTAACTGTTACAATATTGCGTTACTCCCCAAAAAAGTAACCAATTACAATTAACTTTCATAAAAAGTAACTGAGTGTCTCTTTACAAAGAGACCAACCTTAGGTTTATGTTAAAACTGTTAGTTTAAACCACAGTGTCATTACGCATCAGATCTGAGTTCAGCTGTGTGTCGTCGTCCGCTGTAGATTCAGCCTCGTGTTTTTGTGACCTCTAAAACCCGCTGCTGTGTTTGTGGACTCTGCTAACGGCGCATCCAGCATCTCACAGCTTTTGGCCACATGTCCTTCATCACGCCGCATGTGGAGAGAGATTTGAGCCTGTTTGTGTTGTAAAGTCAAGCACTGGAACGGTCCAGCACATGTGAGAGATGGCAGTAATCATGAGGAACGACTCTCTGCTTCATTAGCACTGATGCCTCACACGGGGAACGCCGGAACTGAGCGCTAATAAGCTAAATCAAGGGCATTTTTACAGTTTTTATCTTCAGTTCTACAATGTGAACGCGGACTCACCAATCAAAGGACGTTTTTTTCTTCTTCATAATTTCATAATACTGTACGACACAGCATGTGAATACTGACCTGCGACACGTCATAGACGATGTCTGATGAGACACCAGCCGCCCAGAGCTTCTGAATGACTTTAATGGCTCTGCTCATGGAGGACTGACCCACAGGAACCACCAGAACATCACAGGAGCTCACAGGAGGCTGACAGACAGACAGACAGACAGTGTGATGAAACCATTCCGGCCAATGACAGACACTCGAGACTAAAGTCTGGCATCACACCGGCGTGACACTCACAGGTTCTTCCATATTCGCCACAGCAGAGCAGATCTTATCCAGAGCGATGCTGGCACCGACTGCTGACGGCACCGGACTGGGCCCCGTCGGACCATGAAACTCCATGATCTGACAATCACAAAAGCCCATACTAGTCATTGTTGGTCTGTTCAAGAGATTTAAATGTTGGTCGGTTTTGTACAGCTGTGACTTGTGTTCATGTTACCAGAAGATCGTAGCGTCCGCCCGCTGCTAAGATGTCAGGGACGGTGCGTTTCCGTTTCCTGATGAACGCCACAAACTGGAAAATGACGCCACAGTGATGCTGGACCTTATAGACCAAACCGAGATTCACCACCACCTACAAAACACACGACAGACACACTCAGATGAAGAGGAGAACGGATATATCAAATAATATCACACTCAGCTAATGAACAAACAAAGCGCCGTCACACCTGTAGTTTCACAGCCAGCTTCTTGAGGAGGCTGATGACCTCTTCTAGGTCCTTCAGGCCTTGTTTGGCCATCTGAGCGACGGCTGAACTCTTCTGTTTGGTGAGCGAGTTAATGAGAGGAAGCAGCTCCTGCAAACCGCCCTTCTGCTCGATGAACTTGTACAGCGTCTGTAACTGAGACAAACATCAACACTGATCATGTGAGACGTCTGCAGTTTTATTTAAGTTTGATACTTTACTTGAAACTTTTATAATTAAGTCGGTCACAATTACGGATTAATCATCTGATCGTGGCTATTTGATCTAATCATGATTATTTAAGGTAAATGCAATATTAGTGCAGTATTTGTGCAGTGCAATATTTCCATTGTCATTGAATGGAGGTGTTTATAGAAATGTGACATGAAGGCTTGTGGGTTTAATCAGACTGCATCATATATTATATTATATTATATTATATGATGTATATGACATTATATTATATTTAAATAATTCATCATATAAACAATTTAACAATTATTAAAATTATTAGTAAATTATATATTATTAAATTATATTATATGACATACTTAAATAATTATATAAACAATTTAAAAATTATAAAGATTATTAGTAAGTTAAATATTATATTATATGACATAATTACATTACATTATATTATATTGTTATATTACGAGACATTATATGACATTATATTATATTTAAATAATTCATTACGTAACCAATTTAAAAATTATTAGTAGATTAAATATTAAATTATTAAATATTATTAAAGTATTATTAAATTATATCATATTAATTACATATTATTATATTATATGACATATTTAAATAATTCATTATATAAACAATTAAAAAATATATTAAAATTATTAGTAAATTAAATATTATTATATTATATTACATTATATTATATTTAAGTAATTCATTATATAAACAATTTAAAATTAAAATTATTAGTAAATTAAACATGATATTATATTATATGACATTATATTATATTTAAATAATTCATTACGTAAACAATTTAAAATTATTAGTAAATTAAATATTATTAAATTAAATTATATTATGACATAATTGTTTATAAATATAAACATAATATAAAGAAATTATTAAAATTATTAGTAAATTAAATATTAGATTAGATTATATGACATTCATTATATAAACAACTAAAAAATTAGTAAATTAAATATTATTAAATTAAATTATATTATAGACATATTATATTTATATTTAAATTATAAACAATAAAAAAATTATTATTAGTAAATTAAATATTATATATGACATTATATTATATTTAAATAATTCATTACATAAACAATATAAAAATTAATAAAATTATTAGTAAGTTAAATATTATTAAATTATTAAAATTATTCAATTTTCACAGCGCTTATGTTCTCGTCAACACAAAATTCATGATTGTGACGAAGTATTTTTAGTGCATTAATTATGCTCCTTATAATGCATTTAATGATCTCATCTTATCTATTCACTGAACACCTTTAGGAAGTATAACGCACTGAAACACGTGACTAACAACCAATTTCAGATGCAACAAGGAATCTGTGAATATTATAAGGCATTTATAATTATTTATGAAGAGATATAATGCATTACAATGTATTTATACATAAAAACTTGTGCATTAGTGGAGAAACGTTCACAGATATGAACAAATACAATCCTGTGACTTACGCTGTTGCTGGACAAGGAAAGGTTACAGAATTTGGCTTCCACTTCGCGCTTAGTCAGTTTTTCACTCTGCGTGTGAAGGTGAAAGAGAGAGAGACAGAAATATATTCCAGGTTACATAACAGCAGAAGCTCATGTGAACCCGGTGAACCTGAATGAGACCCGCTCACACACACACACACACATCTTAACAGAGCAATAACACATTCAGTTTTGCATCAAAAACACGATCTCTTTCCACCATCTCTCTGTCAGATGTTTCCACAGGTGTCCTCAGCTGTCTTTACACTGTATTACTCAAACTTTCAGCATAATGAGAAGCGTTTTTTAATGTGGAGCATTAACCCCGACCCCACTGTAGTGGCACATGTGATTGTGTTTGTGTGTGTTTCTCACCATGGAGTCACACAGTATGTTGGAGGCCTGAGTGAGTTTATCTTCAGGAACTCCACTGTGAAGCAGAACGGCCTTCAGCAGACTCGTGTGGTTCAGGTGGACGGTGTAGTTCCTGTCCTAAAACCAAACGTGCCCATATAGACATGAGAAACGCTGCTCAGATTTATTTTAACTTCAGGTAACGTTACTGCGGTGTACCTGTAGCGCGTTGAACTCCTGTATGACCTCAGAGACGGTGTAGATGGCCTCGGCCTCCGGCATCAGGCTGTTGCTGATGGGAATGACGATGTCAAACGCACACTCCAGAAGTTCTCTGGGATGAGCCCGATCCAGCTTCCTCGGCCTGTAAACGCGCTCGATACTGTACCTGCAGTCACAAACACCAGCTCACATTATAGATTTACTGTACTACTCATGTATACTGATGCTCAAAAGCAGCTGTTTTCTATGTGAATATATAGTAAAGTGTAATTTAAAGCTGAATTTTCACTCCAGTCTTCAGTGTCACATGATCACATGGAGTAATGATGCTGAAAATTCAGCTTTGATCACAGGATATAAATTACACTTTACTATATATTTACATAGAAGACAGCTGTTTCAAACTGTAAAAATATTACACAATTTTACTGTATTTTTGATATTTTTATATACAACTAAAACATCATAACAACAGAATTCATCTGCGAATCGTTGGACAGTAATTCACGAAATTCAAAGTACCTTTTGAGATGTGAAATGTTGTTTCTGGCCACAAATCTGGCAAACGCCAGCTGTTGAGAGAAAACGAGAGAGAGAAATGCTTTGAAAACTTGATTTAGACCATTTTTATGCATATTACATTCTGACTCATTCATTGGTTTGGCACGAGGCATGTTGACAGTGTGTGAGAGCGTCTTTATGGGAATGATTCGCACTCACTCTCAGATCGTACGGCAGAGACACCAGCATGCCGCTGTGATCCATGAAACACGCCGTCTCACATCCTTCATACAGACGTCTGTTCCTGGGCAAGAGCAGCGGCGTCTGGAGTCGAACCGCACCTGACAGACAGGCAATCATCACAATCATAGCACACTGGATCATTCAGAAAGTTCATCACTTCAAAAGACTCATCAAATGATTCATTTGATTTATTACATAATAATGTTCATAGTCCATATTTTGTATCGTCGTGCCAAACTACTTTTGCAAAATGTTATCAGTGTTGTTGATAAACAACATGATTCAGTTCAGAAAAATTGGATCATTCAGAAAGTTCATTTTAATGAACCACTTCAAATGATTCATCTGATTCATTACTCAATAGTGTTCCCAGAAGTCCGTATTTGTAGAGCAGAATCCAACTACTTTGCCAAATTTTAATCAGTGTTGTTGATTAACTAATAGCATGATTCAGTTTATCAAACTGGATGATTTAGAAAGCAAAAAAAGATTCAATGATTCATTTGATTCACTCAGTAGTGTCCAGAACATTTTCAGACAAATATTTAGTTAAAAACTACTGTTTATCTTCAAGTTTTTCAGTTTTATTTCTTGTATTTAGTGTAAATGTGTGTTAGGGTTGACGCTGTCGCAATAAACTGTTTCTGTCACAGAATAATAGTTCTTTTTCAAGTACGTACTGTGTCTTTAAATCACATCAAAGCAGTTTCTTGTAGTGCAGCAGCTACTTTCGCAAAAGGCGAGATTAACTGAGGTTTAACTACTTTAAATTAAGAGTAGCTCGGCATGATTTAGTTTCAAAGTCTCTTCCAGCTCAGATTTCAGCTGATACAGCCATACATCAAAAAAAAAAACGACACAAAAAGGCATAAAACAAAGTATGCTGCAAATACGGTTTGTCTTAACAGGATATTAGAGAACATATCTTCACTTCCCTTCAGCTCCACAATATACCAGCTTTATAATTCACCGTAAACACAAACAATACCAGACATGTTTTCCTGGGACATTTATTGTGCTTTTAAACACATAACGGCAGCGTTTCATCCCCTTTGACCCCTGAGCGACGGCGAACAGACGGCGGTATTTCCGTCATATGAGCCACATTTACACGGACAATAAACCCGCGACACCTTCAGCTGAACATGAGCCGCACGAACAGAGCTGATCCTGACAGTAAGAGATATAATTAAACATTATATGAACACTTCTGCACTTCACTTCCTGTTTGGAAAGAGGATATGTTCAGATTATTGGGCGATAATAACTGCTTTATTTATGTGCTGACGATTAACTGTCAATTCATTTTCTTTTGTTTGCCTGTTTTCTGTCGTTTTATAAATATATATTTCAATGCTGTGAAAGTTCATGTTTATACAATTAATTCATATATAATATAACATAATATAATAATGATAATAGAACAGACCTGTATGAGAATATAATAATAGGCCCATATGATTTATATTTTAATGCTGTAAAAATTAATAATATTTACACAATTAATTATAATACATTACATATTAAAATATAATAATAAAATAGGATTTATATAATATATATAATAATATAATAATAAATAGGCCCATATGATTAGCGTTTTTATGTTGTGAAAATTAATAATATTAATATAATATAATAAAATTAATATAATATAATAAATATAATTAATATAATAAAATATAACTAATATAATAAAAAATAGGCCTATATGATTAGTGTTTTAATGTTATGAAAATTAATAATATTAATATAATATAATAAAATATAATTAATATAATATAATAAAAAATAGGCCCATATGATTAGTGTTTTAATGTTGTGAAAATTAATAATATTAATCTAATATAACATAATAAAATATAATTAATATAATATAATATAATAAAAATAGCCCCATATGATTAGCGTTTTAATGTTGTGAAAATTAATAATATTAATCTAATATAACATAATAAAATATAATTAATATAATATAATATAATAAAAATAGCCCCATATGATTAGCGTTTTAATGTTGTGAAAATTAATAATATTAATCTAATATAACATAATAAAATATAATTAATATAATATAATAAAATATAGGCCCATATGATTAGTGTTTTAATGTTGTGAAAATTAATAATATAATAAAATATAATTAATATAATATAATAAAAAATAGCCCCATATGATTAGTGTTTTAATGTTGTGAAAATTAATAATATAATATAATAAAATATAATTAATATAATATAATAAAAAATAGCCCCATATGATTAGCGTTTTAATGTTGTGAAAATTAATAATATTAATCTAATATAACATAATAAAATATAATTAATATAATATAATAAAATATAGGCCCATATGATTAGTGTTTTAATGTTGTGAAAATTAATAATATAATATAATAAAATATAATTAATATAATATAATAAAAAATAGGCCCATATGATTAGCGTTTTTATGTTGTGAAAATTAATAATATTAATATTAATATAATACAGATTAAGCCTAGTTGAGAGGTCATCTAATTACATTTTAGAGCCACAATAATACACTTTTGTTTTATGGCTTTTATGTCTTCCAGAATCCCACTTTTTATGTAAAATCATTATTCGTGCTCCAGCATGGGTTTGAGATCAATCTGGGGCAGAGGAAGGTGAAACACGACCCACAATGCACATGTGTGTCCCTCACCATGTCGTCTGAAGATCCTGGTGACCGTCTCGTACACGTACTGCTGGAGTTTAGCAGTGGTGAAGTGAAAACTGCCCTGCAGAACAGAACCAGGTTAAGAAACACAGATAAATAAGAGCACAGCGCCACCTGCTGGTGTGGACAGACTCGTGCATCCACACCCTGAACCAGTTCAGAGTTTAGCGCTCACATTTATTTCACTAAATCATCAGCTTTTGAAGTTCTAGATTTCTGCTCAGTGTTTTCAGCTCTTCTACCTTGTGGATGTCGATGTCGTAGGTGAAGTCCATGACGGGCGAGATGTTCTGTGAGAAGAGCTGGTTGACCATGGTGCGGTAGGCTTTCCCGTTGACGTTGGCCATGGTGTGCTGCAGCACCTCGTGGAGCTCCGACTCCTCCATCTGCGGCGGAGGAAGAAGATCGCTCTTCAGCAGCTCCACCGCCGTCGGACGCAGCGCCGGATCGTGATTCAACAGCCAGCTGATCACCTTCATCTGCAGGAACAGGAACACTGGGTAATAACGTGAGGGCTGATGTGAAAGAGCACAAACACGGACGTGTCAAATGATGTTCACCTGCATTCCACTCTCAAACTCATGAAAGTCTTCGGGGAAATTAATCGGCTCCTGCAGGACAAACAGAACGGAACGAGTGATTATGAGACATTTGAAGAAAACAAGCAGGGTTTTTTAATGTTTTTGCTCACCAAGGCTGCATTTATTTGATCAAAAATACACTAAAAATTGTGAAATATTATAATAATTTAAAATATGTGTTTTCTATGTGAATATATAGTAAAGTGTAATTTATATCCTGTGATCAAAGCTGAATTTTCAGCATCATTACTCCAGTCTTCAGTGTCACATGATCCTTCAGAAATCATTCTGATTTGCTGAAAAATTCAGGTTTGATCACAGGAATAAATTACATTTCACAATATATTCACACAGAAAACAGCTGAAATAATATTTCACTATTTTTCATCAAATAAACTGACGAGACTCACTTTCCTGAGTTGACTGAGCACAAATATGCGTTCTGACGCGGTGGTCATGGGTCTGTAGGACATCTCGAACAAGATGATGCCCAGACTGAACAGATCCACTTTCTACAGAGACACAAACACCATCAGTGACGGAAGACGTCTGAATATCACATATGAAAGGAGTAAAACATGCAGGATCTTTAATACCTGGTTGTACGTGGCTTTAGTGTTTCCCTGAACCTCTGGACCGACGTAAAGAGCCGTGCCGACCATACCGGTCATGTTATCTGGGAAATACAAACATCAAAATATTTCCCATATAAACTGAATATGACAGGGCTTGACGCTTATCAAATATTGAGTTTTTCCTTAATGAGGGGATTAAAGAAGACACTCACAAGCAAAATTATTTCATTTATTAGAATACAAAAACAACACTTTACATTTTTCTGCTTTAAAATCTGTATAATTTAATGGTTAAATCAGATTAAAAGCACGTCTAATTAACTGAAATCATAAAACTTATACAATTTAACAACAATATATTTAAAGTTGAACAAAAAAATATGTTTTTAAGGCCCTATTTTTCAATTTTTCTGGTTTCCATTTTAATGGTTTAATTACATTTTAATAATCAAACAGCATGTCTAATCAATTGAATTCATAAAACTTTATCATTTATCAATTTGTTTTACAATAATAGGGCCATATGAAATGTTTTATTTTTTCAGAAAAGCACTAAAAAAAAAGTAAAGGCTAAAGAAATTCTGTGTTGTGCGTTTTAATTTTTCTGGATTTATGATTTAATACAGATGTATATATATATATATATATATACAAAGACAGTTTAACGTTTAACCAAAAATAACCAAAGCATTTTTCATATTGTGAAATGTGTTTTGCACACATGGTCCCATAAACACATTTCACAGCTCACATGTTTAGTCGCACATGCGAGTGCAACGCTCTCACGGTACAGCTCTTTGTAAGTGTTTGACTAACAACTCCTGCTACGGTCACTAACATTATTGACCTATTTGCATTTTGGAGAAGACGATATGAAGGAAACACATTTGATCAGGCTTTATTACCTGTTGGATCTGGTTTGGGGACAAACCCTGAGCTGCTTTCCTCCACCTCCAGTTTACCTGCAGCCTGAAACACACATGACATCACATCGAGCTGATGTAAGTTACGTGTGCCAATCAGAAAACAATACGCTCTCGTGAATAAACCTGAGACACTTGTTCAGCGCTAACAGAAAGGATGTTTCATGTCAATCTACGGCACACCTACAGATATTTATCTAATCGTCTCTACACATGATAAACACATGCAGTACCACATTCGCTGGGTGATCCGTCGCCAGGCCGAAGTCTCCGATCTTCACATGATCCTGAGAGTCCAGGAAGATGTTGACAGGCTTCAGGTCTCTGTGGATCATTCCCTGTGAAACAGACGTTATATTACTGTCATTTCAGCGCACAGAATTTACTGTATAACACTGACAGTCATCAAAAGCAGAGCGGTACACTTGATGAAATCGTGATATGAACTAGTGTTTGTGAATATTAAACTGCAAAAACATTTCATTTTATTACATTTCAAAAGATGTTTAATGTTTATTCCTTCATTTGATTACCACTATTTTTGAAAATAAATCTGTATTAAATCATAAATTCAGAAAAATTTAATTATTATGAAAAATAAAACTCAATAAATTCAATGAATCAGACATGCTTTTTGATTCATCCAGAAAAATGAAAACTGAAAACACAGAATAAAAAATATTTCATTTTTTGTTAAACTTTAATAAGTTGTTATATTGTATAAGTTTAATGATTTCAATTAATTAGACTTTTTTTTTTTATTACTAACATTTAATTTAACCATTAAAAATAGAAAAATAAAAACAGAATTTGGAAAAAATAAAAAACATTTCATAGTGTCTGAAAAATTGTACCAATATTTAACTATTAAATCAGAGTTCAGAATCCAAAAAAAAAAAAAAAAAAAATGTAAATGGAATTTGGGAAGAAAATAAAGCGTATTTTATAGGGCACGAAAAATGTATTTTTTGTTCAACTTTAAATATATTGTTGTTAAATTGTATACATGTCTTGATTTGGATTAATTAGACGTGCTTTTTGATTACTAACATTTAATTTAACCATTAAATCAGAATAAAAAAAAATGGGGAAAAAACAGAACCCAGAAAAACCTTTAATGAATTGTTAAATTGAATAAGTTGAATCATTTCAATTAATTAGACATTTAATTTTTTTATTACTAATATTTAAAACGGAATTTGGGAAAAAATAAAGCGTGTTTTATAGGGTCTGAAAAATTAATTTTAATTAAATTGTATACGTTTTGTGATTTCAATGAATTAAACATGATTTTGATTACTAACATTTGATTTAACCATTAAATCGAAATCGAAAAAAAACCCAATCAGGAATAAAACACGTCACATTTCTCGTCAGCGAAGTCTGATTCCCGTGCTCATGTTCACCTGCTCATGGATGTAAGACAGACCGTCCAGGATCTCCCGGAAGAGCCTCCAGAGGCGACTGACGTCCTGATACAAGCCCTGATCGATCGTGTCTCTTAAAGTGCTTTTCTCACAGTATTCCATCTGAAGAGACACAAGAGCACAATCAAACACTGTTCAACTGCTGTAAAGTCACATGTGGAGGCGTCACGGTTCACAAACACACCTGTATGTACAGGTAATGCGCTATCAGGAGCGGCTTCTCCGAGTCTGAGCTCTCTGTGGGATTCGTTGTCTTCCTACTGCTGGGCTCCTCCTGCGGGGAAAGACATGACGTACTTGACAAAAACACACAAGACAATATAATCCCATGTTCATGTGACTGACCTGTAGGAAGCTGTCCCTGCTGACATCAGCGTTGTCGAAGATGATGTCGCTCTCCGAGTCGCTGTCAGGAGGGCTGCGTGTCGAGAACCAGAGGACCAGGTCAGAAATGCAAACATTCGCTATCAGTGCAAAACACATGATGATTGGACAGCAGGAATCTCACAGGAAGGAGAGACAGAACACATCCTCCTCTTCATCGTCGTCCTCCTCCTCGTCGTCCGCGGAGTCGGCGGCGCTGCACTTGGCGCTGGTGGATCTCTCCAGCGAGGTGCTCCACTCCACTGAGCTGGCGAGGGCCGGCGGCGGCGCGTCCTCCTCGATGTTGTCCATCAGACCCAGTTCGTTGCAGCGGGACGGAGCCGCGGGTCGCGAGTGTCTCTCGGGGCTGCTGAACGCCTCTGAGCTGTCGCTGGTCAACACTCCGGTCGAAGGCGTCTCGTGCCGCTCGATCCAGGCGTTGTAGTAACGCACGATGTTCTCGTGGTTGAGGCGCGACAGCAGCGTGACCTCCCCTTTGATCCGCCGGAACTGCTTACTGGCCGGATTCACCTGGATCCGCTTGACCGCGTAATAGCAACCATCCAGCTTATTCTGGACCTGGATGTGAAAAACACAAACAGAGGAAAGAGAGGCATTTATGAACCAAAAATGTATACATTATAATATATAATGCAGAAAAACAAAACTTTTTTCCTTAATACTGTCACTATGACATCACACACTCCATGGTACAGAAATATCATCTGCATTAATACCAAAACACACCATCCCTGACCTTAATAACAGCCCCGAACGCCCCCTTCCCCAGCAGCTGCAGCTCTGAGAACTCGTTGTAGTAGCGCGAGAACTGCTTCTGCACCTCCGTACTGAAGGGGGCGCTGAGGAGGTGACTGCGCGGGACAACCGTGGAGGCAAAATCGACGCCCGTGTCTGAGGAATACAGACATTTTTATTATAATAAATGCTGATTTATTTGACAGGACAAACACTATGAAAGCTGTGAACTGTGGGTCACCCTCTGGACTGGACTCCGGACACACCGCCACAGTCTTGGGAGACGGAGGACGCAGGAACGGATGATCCAGGAGCTGGTGAGTGTGCCAGCGGTCAGCGTCATTAAGACACACACACCTGCGGAAATAAACAAACAGATTATCGGTAAGCTTTTACCGCACTATATCATAAAAACACAGTCATTTGCGTCTTAAGAAGTCTGCGAAGGCTGTGATTTAAATAAATAAAAACATGCGGTGTGTGTTTCAGAGTGAAGATGCGTTCATGTACACGTGAGCAGCTCGTGATCCGCCGGCGCTTTCAGCGACTCGATTCACAGCAAACGCTCAACGTGAGTCGCTTTAGTGTGCATTTGAGAACGAGACATGAGCTCTTATCAACTAAAGACAAGCTTTAATGGCTCCCTGCAATGTTCTTTCAAAATAAAAGTTTGATGGGTACATTTTTGAACATTAAGAAATTAATACAACCATAAATATTGTAATGTAAAATAATGATAATTATTATTTATTATCATTTTTCTTAAATACTCATTATTAATATTATATAATCACACATTTCTGGCCCTACAAACAAGCACAGCAAATTTTTATTGCCATTTTTAAAAGAAAATGTGCAATTAGATTTTTTTTTGTTGTTTACAAATTGTGCAGCCCTGCTAAACAAATCAGAAAAATTTAAAATGAATACATTTAAAAACTAAAATAAAAACACCCAAATAAAATGATTATTTGTATTATGAACACTTAAAATATTTATCTGAAAACCATGAAAATGTGAATGTTGTTAAATTATTGAAATATTAACATCAAAGGGAGTTCATATTTAATTATTATTATTATTTATTATTAATTTACAAGACTAATATTTCTCTGTATCTATTTAGGTTTTATATATATATATATATATATATATATATATATATATATATATATATATATATATATATATTTATTATTATTATTATTATTACTAAATCACATATTTCTGGCCCTACAAACAAGCACAGCAAACATTAAATCAGAATAAATAAATTATAAAAAAAAATATTTTATTAATTATTAATTTAAAATAAAAATTATTGTAATAGTTGTAATTAAAATAATAATTATTATTATTATTAAATACTAAATTTTTAAATTTGCAAGATACATTTTTTTTTTAGATTTTTAATTTAGTTTTTATATTTATTTATTATTATTATTATTGTTTTATAGCTGTATGATATATAATCACATTTCTGGCTCTACAAACAAGCACAGCAAACTTGGATTTTTTTAATCTACTAAACATTAAATCAGAAAAATGCAAAATTAAAATAAATAATAAATCAATTAATTATAAAATAATAATAATTTAAAGTAAATAAGGAGACGGTGAATTACTGAAATATTAACATCAAAGGGAGTTCATATTTAATTATTATTATTATTTATTATTAATTTACAAGACTAATATTTCTCTGTATCTATTTAGGTTTTATATATATATATATATATATATATATATATATATATATATATATATATATATATATATTTATTATTATTATTATTATTACTAAATCACATATTTCTGGCCCTACAAACAAGCACAGCAAACATTAAATCAGAATAAATAAATTATAAAAAAAAATATTTTATTAATTATTAATTTAAAATAAAAATTATTGTAATAGTTGTAATTAAAATAATAATAATTATTATTATTAAATACTAAATTTTTAAATTTGCAAGATACATTTTTTTTTAGATTTTTTATTTAGTTTTTATATTTATTTATTATTATTATTATTGTTTTATAGCTGTATGATATATAATCACATTTCTGGCTCTACAAACAAGCACAGCAAACTTGGATTTTTTTAATCTACTAAACATTAAATCAGAAAAATGCAAAATTAAAATAAATAATAATAAATCAATTAATTATAAAATAATTATAAAATAATAATAATTTAAAGTAAATAAGGAGACGGTGAATTACTGAAATATTAACTTTGTTGTAGGTCAAAGATGACCGGCTGATGAAAATGACTGGGAATAAACAATCACACGCACCTGTTGAGGAAGTCGTGCAGGTCTGCTGGCAGCGTTGCCGGCACCGTCACAGGATACTCCTTCACCTCCCGGCCCTGAGCGAGCGCCAGCAGCAGCAGCCCTAGACTCCAGACGTCTCCCTTCTTCCCGGAGCGAGTGGGCAGCGTGTCCTCGCTGAAGCGCACGTGACCCTGCTCGAAGATGTCCTCTTTACACACGTCAGCCAGGCGTTTGGCCAGACTGTAGTCAGCGAGCCTAACGTCGCCCTGAGCGTCCAGCAGCACGCAGGACGGGCCCAGCTGCTTGTGCACCACAGAGTTGCTGTGCAGATAGTCGAGTGCAGACACCAGCTGGACGGCGTGACGCCGCAGCTGATCCACGGGCACCGGCGCGCCGCTGGACAGACTCTGAGCCAGGCTGGAGCCAGGGACGTGTTCGGCCAGGAGATCCACCACCAGACAGTCGTCGCGCTCGCTGCAGATCAGGGCCTGATAGTGCACCAGATTCGGGTGCTTCAGCTTCAACAGAGAGTTCAGCTCGCTCTCCGCGCCCTGGATCTGAGAGAAAACACCAACGAATGTGACCTTAAAACCGTCTCATCTAAAGGCTTCGATTTAATTACAAGAAATTACACGGATAAATGATCAGATAGCGACTCTTGACTGGAAGTGTTCAATCATTCGTTCATTCAAAATAAAAGTCCAATGGATTCATGTTTAAAAATGAAGAAATTAAGGCAGCCATGAATATTATATATATACATATATATTGTAATTTTGTACATTTTATTGTAATGTAATATAAAAAAATCTAATCTTTTTATTTGACAGTTAAGTAATATTTCCTTTTTTTATTTATTATTATTATTATTATTATTATTACTGCTACTACGTTACAGCCGTATCGATATTTAATCACAAATTTAAATTTAAATGCATGAAATTAGATATTAGATAAAATTGTGCCAACATATGAATTTCTTTATAAAAATAAAAATATCAGATCGTGACTCTCGATTGGTGGTGTTCCTTCATTTGTTCATTCAGTCAAAATAACAGTCCAATGGTTTGATGTTTGAAAGAAAGGAAATTAAGGCAGTCGTAAATATTATTGTAATTTTGTACATTTTATTGTAATGTAAAATATATTTTTTAATCTTATTTTTTTTAAATACACAATTGTTTTATTTTACAGTGAAGTAATATATATATATATATTTTTTTTTTTTATTATTACTACTATTTTATAGCTATATTGATATATAAATCACAAAATTAAATGCATGAAATTAGACAGATAAAATTGTGCTAACATATGAATTTCTTTATAAAACTAAAATATTATATCAGATAGTGACTCTCGACTGGTAATGTTCGATCGTTCGTTCATTTATTCAAAATAAAAGTCCAAAGGTTTACTGTTTGAAAATGAGGAAATTAAGGCAGTCATAAATATTATTGTAATTTTGTACATTTTATTGTCATGTAAAATAAGGATCAAAATAACTAACATATTATATCAGATATAATATAAACTATATTACTATAAAAATCATTCATTCATTCAAAATAAAAGTCCAATGATTTAATGTTTAATGTCTAAATGAAAAGAACAAGCGGTTTTCAATGACATTTAAATGTGTTGATTTTCTACCTGTTTTTTGCATTTCTCTATCTTCTCCTTCTCCTGGCTGGTGAAGAACTTCCCGATGGTCTTGTTCCAGCGGAGGATCCACTCGTACACGACGGAGAAATCTCCAGAGGTGGAGTTGAAGGCGTAATACACGCTGCGGCCCAGTCGCTCGCTCTCACCTGGCACAGAGAAACATCACACATGAACTCCATTGCAATCCTGAGCGGTGTCAAGCGGCGATCGACAGCCCAGAATCCTCACCTATACACTTCCCTCTGTGAACGACGACCTCTCCGAGGAGACTGTTACTGAAGTGAAGCACTTCCTGCTGACGTGGACTGTCCTCATTGTATGTGTCTCGTCTAGGAAAAGACAAATAAAATCACACACTTAACACCATGTAACCGTAGACATGTTCCTGTGTGTGATTGTTCAGTGTTCAGACCGGTGTCTGCTGCTGGACGTGGTTCTCCGTCTGTTCGGGAGCGCTTTCTTCACTTCAGACGGATCCACAGGAGACCCTGAGGCTGAAGTTTGTCTTTCTAAAGCCGGCTGGACAGAGACGACGCTCTCCAGACGCTCCTGAATCACACACATCACATGCTGTTATTATCGATCATCACTAGACCTGCGAATCATCACTAGACCTGTGGATCATCACTAGACCTGTGGATCATCACTAGACCTGTCAATCATCTCTAGACCTGTCAATCATCACTAGACCTGTCAATCATCTCTAGACCTGTCAATCATCTCTAGACCTGTCAATCATCACTAGACCTGTCAATCATCTCTAGACCTGTCGATCATCACTAGACCTGTGGATCATCATTAGACCTGTCAATCATCTCTAGACCTGTCAATCATCACTAGACCTGTCAATCATCTCTAGACCTGTCGATCATCTCTAGACCTGTCGATCATCTCTAGACCTGTGGATCATCATTAGACCTGTCAATCATCTCTAGACCTGTCAATCATCACTAGACCTGTCAATCATCACTAGACCTGTGGATCATCATTAGACCTGTCGATCATCTCTAGACCTGTCGATCATCATTAGACCTGTCAATCATCACTAGACCTGTCAATCATCACTAGACCTGTCAATCATCTCTAGACCTGTCGATCATCATTAGACCTGTCAATCATCACTAGACCTGTCGATCATCACTAGACCTGTCAATCATCACTAGACCTGTCAATCATCTCTAGACCTGTGGATCATCATTAGACCTGTCAATCATCATTAGACCTGTCAATCATCACTAGACCTGTCAATCATCTCTAGACCTGTGGATCATCATTAGACCTGTCAATCATCTCTAGACCTGTCAATCATCACTAGACCTGTCAATCATCACTAGACCTGTGGATCATCATTAGACCTGTCAATCATCTCTAGACCTGTCAATCATCTCTAGACCTGTCAAAATATAATAAAATAGGCCTATATGAATTACCTCAATGCTGTGAAAAAGTAATAAATATTAATTAATAATTAATTAATACTAATTACATTACGTCAATTAATTATATATATATATATATATATTACTTAAATTTATATAATTATTTAAATATAATAAAAATAATGTAATATAACAATATTATAATATAACAACAAAACAAAATATAATACAATTTACTTCAATGCTGTGAAAAGTATTAATTATTAACTATTAATGATTAATTATACTCTTAATTATAATATAATAAAAACTGTAATAAAATAGGCCCATGTGATTTACTTCAATGCTGTGAAAAATTAATTAATCAATTAATATAACATAATACTTATTATATATAATAATAAATTATAGAAATTAAAATAATGAATTACATTTTTTTTTTATTATTTAAATATAATACAAATTATGTAATATAATATAAAAATATTACAATAAAACAACATAATATGAATAACATGAAATATAATATGATTTAATTTAATGCTGTGAAAATTAATAACTGAGTATTAATTATATACTTATAATAACACTAATTAATAAAATATATTAAATGAATTATAAAATAATTAAACCCATACGCCTTTATTTCATATAAATGAAGACACAATATTGCACATTTGGTGGAATTTCTATAAAGTCTTAAAGGGACAGTTCACCCAGAAATGAAAAACTGTCATCATCAGAAGTCTGAAGGAGAACGAGAGAAAAGAGGAAGATCTCACCAGTTTGGCCATCTCCTTCTTCCTCTTCTCCTCCCGTCTCTCCTCCTCTCTCCTCTGAATCTCCGCGAGGATCTCGTTTTGCTGTGGAAGAGAAACACAGAGATGAAGTTTACTGACGCACATAAAGTTAACTGTGCAGCAGGAAGTGATGTACCGTCTGCTCTTCCTGTCTGCGGCGCTGATCGATCTTCTGCTGCTCCTCCAGGGCCAGACGCTCCTGCTGCCGCCGCTGGTTCTTCAGCATCTCCTCGTGGAAGGAGCTGGAGGGAGGAACGTTGTGCTCCGTCAGAAAACACTGAACACAGTCCGCCAGCTCAAAGATCATCACCTGAGAGAGCAGATTTCACCAGATTAGATGCTTTTGTGACATCAGAAATGTGTTCGCCGTCACGCTTAATCAATGTAATGCGTCCTTGATGAATAAAAGTGTTCATTTCTCACCTCTCCACATCGGTCTTTGGCCAGTTTGTTGAGCTCCGTCTGGAGTTTCTCTAGTTTGTCGTAGGACAGTCCTTTAGCGTTCTTCAGCTCCAGCTCTGGAGGCCTGACGTCACATGACACAGAGATTTATCAGTCATTCTGGAACACAGCGCACTTCAGCGTGGACCGGACAGATCATTTAGTTTAACTTCATGTACTAAAGTTACAACAACTAAAAATTGATAAAAGCTATATAGACAAAATGACAAAGACAACAAAATGACTTATTTTTAATCTTAAAAATGAAAAATGTTTTGGACAATCAGACACTTTTTGTTCACAGAGGAACTAGATGATAAAAGAGATGATTATATGGCAGATTAACAATCCTTATGAGCTGTAAAGAGCAATAAATACATAAAACAAATCTAAATAAAACACTAAAAAGAATGCATTGCTTTATGTGTGCATTATTCTTCTGTATTTGGTTGCATTTCATTTGTGTGAAAATGAAAAAGTGATAAAAGAAATGCATTATTTATTTGTGTATTAGGTACTATTTTAACTGCATGAAAATAAAAAAGTGCAATAAATAAATGCATTTGAAAGAAAAAATCTAAATTAAACATGTATTAAATAAGATGCATTATTTATTTGTGTATTATTCATGTGTATTTGGTGATATTCTTACTGCGTGAAAATAAAAAAGTGCAATAAATACATTTTTTAAAAATCTAAATAAAACGTACTAAAAAAGATGCATTATTTTACATGTGTATTATTCATGTGTATTTTGTAATATTGCATGAAAAAGTGCAATAACTAAAAAAAAGAAAATAAAACACTAGAAAAAGATGCAGTTTTATGTGTGCGTTATTTGTGTGTACCATTTAATCTGCGTGAAAATAAAAAAAGTGCCAAAAAATAAATTAATAATAATAAAAAAAAACACACTTACTAAAAAGAGATGCATTATTTATTTGTGTATTATTCATGTGTATGAGGTACTAATCTAACTGCATGAAAATGTGCAATAAATAAATACATTTAAAATAAATAAATAAAACGCATACTAAAAAAAGATGCATTATTTTACTTGCGCATTATTCATTGGTACTATTTGTGTGGAAATGAAAAAAGTGCAATAAATAAATAATAAAAAAAGCATTGTTTTATGTGTGCATTATTCATTTATATTTGGTAGCATTTTGTTTGTGTGAAAATGAAAAACTGCCAAAAAAACAAAACAAAAAAAGATTATTTTATTTGTGCATTATTTGTGTGTAATCTGTACTATTTAATCTGCATGAAAATAAAAAAGTGCCCCAAAATAAATAATTTTAAAATTTTAAAAAGTTTTAATTGTGTATTATTCATGTGTATTTGGTACTATTTAAAAGAGTGCGATAAATAAATATTCTTTTAAAAATCTAAATAAAACACTCACTAGAAAAAGATGCATTGTTGTATTTGTCTACCTGCACGTCATGTGTTCAAAACAATTATCCATGTAACGAAGAGTACGCTTGTGTCAAAAATACACTGAAATTCTTTTTTAATAATCTGTCCTTTTGGGACAGACCGTGTGAGTGCTTGAAGACCTGCCTTTGACTATCATATTGTTGAATTTGGTGTCTTTTGGACAACAAAAACATTGCATTTTTGTGTAATAATGTGTTGTTAGAGTTTCTCCATGTTTTGAGGCATTTAAATACAATTTTATTTAAATCCTTAAAACAACTAAAAATGAGGAGTGCTCTCTAAATTACTGTCAATATATATATATATATATATATATATATATATAGATAACCCCCCTGAAATGTAATTTAATCAGTTATAATTTGCCATTCATGTTTTATTTGTTTATGTTATGTTGTTTACAGTATGCTGCTTGGTCTTACTGTTAATGTTAGTTATTTGAAACACTGAAGCACGTGTTTGAGACACTCACACATCAGGGTACGTCGGAGGACATTTGACCTGCAGGTCCACCGAGACGAAACTCGTCTGTCCGTAACCGAGTCCCTTCGGCCGCAGGAACAGGTAAACCTCAGGAGGACGTCTGACCTGCAGAAGACATCATCAGATACGCATCACTTCCTGGACAGGACCACGATGAGGGCAGAATCCAGGCATAACATTTATGAAATTTACTGTATAATGCAGAATCTCACAGATAAATGAATAAAGAGCTACGACAACCCGCCAAAATAAAAGTCTGGTTTAACTTGAAGAAATTATGACAGAATTATAATACCAGTAGAACGTTCCTCTAAAAAGCAGTGTTATAAAATTATTAAAAATTAATTAAAACTATTGCGTTACAGTAACACACATGACGCATTAACATACGACACGCCCACTTTAACGCATTCTGGTTAGAAAGTGACTGTTTGTGGTGCAAGAAACGTTATAAGTGGACTTAAAAGATCCGCGAACTGACCATGAGCTCTTTAAGACACAAAACGCTACCCATTAATGTCACTGAGACAACATAAATCAGTACCTTCCATGGATCTTCTGCTCGGATGTCGGTGAAATCCTCTCCGTATATCGATGACAGCGCCTCGAGCTCGTTCTCCTGCTGAAGAGAGTAATCATTCATCCTGCATCATGAGCTCCGTCACATCCGCCTCGAGCTCAGCACTGCAAAACACTCTCCAACGCCATCGCCGACCGAAACACGCGCTGCGAAGCTGTAAAAAATATAAATAAAACTTCTCATGTGGAGGCATGTAATCACAACAGGCGTCGCGTGGCAGCGTCAGCGTCCCGCGTCGCTCTGATGACGTGTAGGCGCAGGCTGCAGTACGTCATCGTGCCGCTGAGAGGCGCCGCTGCTCTATTTGAGAAGAGTGCCAATTTCACTAGTTTTTTATATTTTATATCAACTTAAATAAATAAATAGTTTACTATTATTAACTGTATATTTGCTAAATATATTATAATCACTATATGCTAAAATACAAGCAGAATGTAAGCATATTAAACATGACAAACATTATATTTATATTCATTTAAATATTGATTTATTTAATATTATATATTTTATTTTACATTTTAATATATCATTTACTTTTTATATATTTAAATAAATATTATTTTATTATTGTTTACTAAATTTATTATAATCACATTCACTATAGGATAAAATTGGATCACATAAAAGCAGAATATAAACATATTCAATTATTAAATAATATATATATTATTATTACTATACACTAAATTATATATATATAATTTAATATATAATATAAAATTTAATATATGACATTACATTTTAATATATATTTTATTTAAAATATGTATTTATTTATTTAAATAAATCTTTTATTATTGTTTACTATATTTTTACTAAATTTATTATAATCACATTCACTATAGGATAAAATTGGATCACATAAAAGCAGAATATAAATATATTCAATTATTAAATAATATATATTATTAATATTATATATATATATATTATTATACATTACATTATATATATATATATATATATATATATAATTTAATATATATGAAGTTTAATATATGACATTACATTTTAATATTTTAATATATAATATTTTATTTAAAATATTTATTTATTTCAATATATTTACTAAATTTATTATAATCACATTCACTATAGGATAAAATTGGATCAAATAAAAGAATATAAATATATTCAATTATTAAATATTAAATAATATATACATTATTAATATTATATATATATATTATTAATATTATACATTACATTATATATATATAATTTAATATATAATATGAAATGTAATATATGACATTACATTTTAATATTTTAATATATAATATTTTATTTAAAATATTTATTTATTTAAATATTTTTACTAAACTTATTATAATCACATTCACTATAGGATAAAACTGGATCATATAAATGCAGAATATAAACATATTCAATTATTAAATATTAAATAATATATATATTATTAATATATATATTATTAATATTATACACTAAATTATATATATATATTATTTAATATATAATATGAAATTTAATATATGACATTACATTTTAATATATAATATTTTATTTAAAATATTTATTTATTTAAATTTTTATTATATAAATTTTATTATTTTTACTAAATTTATTATAATCACATTCACTATAGGATAAAATTGGATAAAATAAAAGCAGAATATAAACATATTCAATTATTAAATATTAAATAATATATATATATATATATATATATATATATATATATATTATTTATATTATACATTAAATTATATATATATATATAATTTAATATATATATATATATATATATTATTAATATTATACATTACATATATATATATATAATTTAATATATAATATGAAATTTAATATGACATTACATTTTAATATGTAATATTTTATTTAAAATATTTATTTATTTAAATAAATATTTTATTGTTTACTATATGTTTACTAAATTAAATGTTATTAAATATTAAATAATATATATATTATTATTATTATATATATATTATTAATATTATACATTAAATTATATATATATTATTTAATATATAATATGAAATTTAATATATGACAATACATTTTAATATTTTAATATATAATATTTTATTTAAAATATTTATTTAAATTCTTATTATATAAATTGTATTATTTTTACTAAATTTATTATAATCACATTCACTATATGATAAAATTGGATAAAATAAAAGCAGAATATAAACATATTCAGTTATTAAATAATATATATATTATTATTATACATTTATAGATATACATATATATAATTTAATATATAATATGACATTTAATATATATTAAAATTGAATGTCATATAATATTTTATTTAAAATATGTATTTATTTAAATAAATCTTTTATTATTGTTTACTATATTTTTACTAGATTTATTATCACATTCACTATAGGATAAAATTGGATCAAATAAAAGCAGAATATAAACATATTCAATTATTAAATATTAAATGATATATATATATATACCCTTCTTTATTGTTTAATATCTTTATATTCTGCTTTTATTTGATTAAAAATATCATTTTTCTTGATGAGCTAACAATGTACACCATTCTTCATGATTTGTATTAATAATTGACTCAAATGAATAATAGTACGAGTTTTTGAACATGCTGACCGATATTTGCTCTGTTATTTGTGACTAGTGTGTAATATGTTAATTGTAACAGTAAAACATTTCACTGCTCTCTGTATGCTGATTAAATGAATGATTTTTCTCATTAAAGCACATGTTGATTGTTGACTGGGGCTCTATTGGTTGACCGGTGGTCATCATCACTGACTGAGGAATCTGGACGCCTCCTTCACTCGCCCCTATGTGCAGACAGAGCAGAACAGCTATTAATAGTCAAACTCTCAAGCAGTGGACTATGTGACGGAGGAACAAACCCCCACAACCAGCTGTGATATGAAGTGACAGAACAGACGCCCTCCATCACACTCTCATTCTCAATCATGATGGCTTAAACACTTTACAGCTCGAAGTATTACAGTATTCTGAGAGATTCCGTTTGAAATAGAGACGAATGTTTATTGTTGCATAACAAGTTATTTGTTTTAGATACAATTCACCCAGTTACACATTTACATTACAATAATATACAAAGATAGACAGATCTTCCTCTGCTGCTAGCACATGTGGTGTACCCCAGGGCTCCGTCTTAGGCCCTGTCTTATTTTCCCTCTATCTACTTCCTTTAGCCAAGATCTTTCATAAACATCACATTTTATATCATCTACATGCAGATGATATACAGCTTTACCTTCCAATGAAACCAGATGACAATATATGGTCCAAAATGCTGTGGCCAGACTTTAAACAGGGACTAGAAAGAGGGAAAGTATCACTCCGGTTTTGATTCGCTTACATTGGCTTCCTATTGAGTTTAGAATTCAGATTAAGGTTCTACTATTTGTGTACAAGTTAAATTTAAGTCTTCAAATGTTAGATGTTTACTAAGATCCTTCTATTGTAAATTGAATCCCACAATAATATTTAAAATATCAATAAGCTTAATATATAAAAAATCATTACTTTTTTATAAATATTAAGTACTTTCAATTGGGAGGTGTCTGTCCTGAACCCTGATTTCTAAATTTCAACTTTTGAAAATTATACTTAAATAATTTTTGCAATATTTGTTTTTAAGTGAAGTTTAAAAAAAAAAAAAAAAACGATTTTATATTTTATTTTTGAATCATGAAATGAATTTATGTCTAAAAAAAGTGTCCCGCATGTTCATGTCACTACCGAAACAGTGTGTGTTTGAGCCCATTGTCTCTTTCACGGTAGATAAAGTCTGAGTTAAATGTGTTCAAAAGTCTGAAAATCTGTGTGTCACTTTCAGGAACGTCACTACCAAACACCTTTTTCTGCGATTAAGCAAACTTTTTGGGTGTTATTCCATAAAATTGAGTTTTTCTGTGTGTACAACTCACCACGTGCTGATTAGCATCTTTGAGCTAGGCTCAAAAGTACCTAAAATCGGTCAAGACCATTTCGGTAGTGACATCATTGTTTTTTGGGTGTTATTCCATTAGATTTAGTTTTTCTGTGTGTACAACTGTTCAGAACTATGCTAGCTAACCATGTGCTGATTAGCATGTTTGAGCTAGGCTCAAAAGTACCTAAAATCGTCACTACCGAAACATCACCACATTTCGGTCATGACTGTTTCGGTAGTGACATCATAGTTTTTTGGGTGTTATTCCATTAGATTTAGTTTTTCTGTGTGTACAACTGTTCAGAACTATGCTAGCTAACCATGTGCTGATTAGCATGTTTGAGCTAGGCTCAAAAGTACCTAAAATCGGTCAAGACCATTTCGGTAGTGACATCATTGTTTTTTGGGTGTTATTCCATTAGATTTAGTTTTTCTGTGTGTACAACTGTTCAGAACTATGCTAGCTAACCATGTGCTGATTAGCATGTTTGAGCTAGGCTCAAAAGTACCTAAAATCGTCACTACCGAAACATCACCACATTTCGGTCATGACTGTTTCGGTAGTGACATCATAGTTTTTTGGGTGTTATTCCATTAGATTTAGTTTTTCTGTGTGTACAACTGTTCAGAACTATGCTAGCTAACCATGTGCTGATTAGCATGTTTGAGCTAGGCTCAAAAGTACCTAAAATCGTCACTACCGAAACATCACCACATTTCGGTCATGACTGTTTCGGTAGTGACATCATAGTTTTTTGGGTGTTATTCCATTAGATTTAGTTTTTCTGTGTGTACAACTGTTCAGAACTATGCTAGCTAACCATGTGCTGATTAGCATGTTTGAGCTAGGCTCAAAAGTACCTAAAATCGTCACTACCGAAACATCACCACATTTCGGTCATGACTGTTTCGGTAGTGACATCATAGTTTTTTGGGTGTTATTCCATTAGATTTAGTTTTTCTGTGTGTACAACTGTTCAGAACTATGCTAGCTAACCATGTGCTGATTAGCATGTTTGAGCTAGGCTCAAAAGTACCTAAAATCGGTCAAGACCATTTCGGTAGTGACATCATTGTTTTTTGGGTGTTATTCCATTAGATTTAGTTTTTCTGTGTGTACAACTGTTCAGAACTATGCTAGCTAACCATGTGCTGATTAGCATGTTTGAGCTAGGCTCAAAAGTACCTAAAATCGTCACTACCGAAACATCACCACATTTCGGTCATGACTGTTTCGGTAGTGACATCATAGTTTTTTGGGTGTTATTCCATTAGATTTAGTTTTTCTGTGTGTACAACTGTTCAGAACTATGCTAGCTAACCATGTGCTGATTAGCATGTTTGAGCTAGGCTCAAAAGTACCTAAAATCGTCACTACCGAAACATCACCACATTTCGGTCATGACTGTTTCGGTAGTGACATCATAGTTTTTTGGGTGTTATTCCATTAGATTTAGTTTTTCTGTGTGTACAACTGTTCAGAACTATGCTAGCTAACCATGTGCTAATTAGCATGTTTGAGCTAGGCTCAAAAGTACCTAAAATCGTCACTACCAAACACCTTTTTCTGCGATTAAGCAAACTTTTTGGGTGTTATTCCATAAAATTGAGTTTTTCTGTGTGTACAACTCACCACGTGCTGATTAGCATCTTTGAGCTAGGCTCAAAAGTACCTAAAATCGGTCAAGACCATTTCGGTAGTGACATCATAGTTTTTTGGGTGTTATTCCATTAGATTTAGTTTTTCTGTGTGTACAACTGTTCAGAACTATGCTAGCTAACCATGTGCTGATTAGCATGTTTGAGCTAGGCTCAAAAGTACCTAAAATCGTCACTACCGAAACATCACCACATTTCGGTCATGACTGTTTCGGTAGTGACATCATAGTTTTTTGGGTGTTATTCCATTAGATTTAGTTTTTCTGTGTGTACAACTGTTCAGAACTATGCTAGCTAACCATGTGCTGATTAGCATGTTTGAGCTAGGCTCAAAAGTACCTAAAATCGTCACTACCGAAACATCACCACATTTCGGTCATGACTGTTTCGGTAGTGACATCATAGTTTTTTGGGTGTTATTCCATTAGATTTAGTTTTTCTGTGTGTACAACTGTTCAGAACTGTGCTAGCTAACCATGTGCTGATTAGCATGTTTGAGCTATCTAAAACTATCTAAAATTGCCACCACCGAAATGTAGTGAAGTTTCAGTAGTGACAAAAGTACACATATTCGTTTATTTGGGGGAAATAAACAAAATTTTAGTAGTTATGCAAATCATTAGTGTTTTAGTATGCGAGTTATATTGTGTCATGTGATGTGGTCACTACCAACACATTACTGTCACTACCGAAACTGCGCAGTCACGAGCGAAACATGGGAAGTTTTGTCAAAAATAAAGAATATTGAATGATCAACTAAGATGTTATGATAGTGTTTGGTTCAGTGAATATTCAGACTAATGAATCCTTCACTTTGACATCAGTGTGATAAACTTTATGACTTTTACAAAGAAAGATTGGATTCAAAATACAACAAATCTCATAAATTACACTTGAAATATTGCTAAAATTGTAATCGTTATTGATTTACCTGTGAAAACTGTTTAAAAAAATAGCAAAAAAAATATTTAAAAATCTTAATAGGTCAGTGTAACCCTTCTTATTAAATTATTTATTATTGTGTTTCGGTAGTGACACATTTGGGGAGAGGAAAAATATTCCAAAACTTTCTGAAAATACAATATGAGAATTAAGTGTACAGTCACTAGAAATGTGTAGCTTGGATATTATACAATTTAATACATACAAAATTTGTGGAAAAAGACATACTCTGACTTTGAACCAATTCTGTAGCATGACCCATATACGATCTGCTACATCACTTTACTATGTGTTTTTTTATTTTTTGGGTAAATTTGTCTTTTGTTTTTAATCTGTTTTATGTTTGTATTTTACTTTTGTGCATCACCTTTGGTCGTTATTAAATGTGCTATATAAACCAATGAAAATAAAATAAACTGATAGATAGATAGATAGATAGATAGATAGATCTGTGAATGTAAATTCCTTTCTGAATGTCTGAATTTCCACACTAGTTCTATTTCAGTTCTAGTTCTAGAGTTAATGACATGGACGAGTTTGGAAATGTGTCTCAGAAAGATGATTTGCGACTCCCAGACGTCCATATGTTGCCATAGTAAGGGAGAATTTCCTAATGGGGTGCTGAGGATCAGGATCTTATGAATCACACCAATGGGAGGTCCGGTCACAGACGCTCGACCGGCCTCACGTTCATAACACCTGATGAGAACCATGACCCTAAAAGGAGAGGGCTAAGCCAATCAGAGCGCAGCTACTACTACGGCCCAGCCAATCGGGGCGCTGCTAAGGGAGAGAGGGCCAGGCTGCTGTTACCCCTCAGCTGTTAACCACATTTAGGGTTCGAGCCCACACATGCCAGCACCCATTGACATATACAGTATTCATCCTGGAGAGAGCGAGGAGCCTCTAAGATGTTGCTAAAACGAGAGACGGCAGACCCTAGTTACGGTTGGTTGACATCTTTAGGCAGCCTGTGTTCGAAAAAAGCTGAATAATCACAATTATATCAAGAGACTGCTGACTATAGACTCAAGCTGTTTCCAACATCAGCCCGACACAAAATTACATAAAATATTTAAGTATTATCCCTCACAAACGGATAGACAAAATTTCCCACCCTGCTTTTATCCAATAAAGAAAGTGAAAACCACTTAAATATAGAAGTATAAAAGCATAAAGCATGCTATAGTAAACAACAAAACATGCACATTGCTCATTTTTATTTAAATAATCTATATGCATATGCACAAAAAGTTGTTGCAAACATGTCAAATAATAATCAAATATCTGACATGTGAAGTCCACGTTTAGGACGCAGATGATTGGCACTCGGCCCGCTATTTCTAAGGAAGCCTTTCTTAATTTTAGGGAGGCCCGATCCACCCGGGGGGATCAGATTCATGGGTGGAGGAGAGGGTTATTTTCTCTTTTTTTATTTTTTCTCAGCTGCACTTATTTGGGCTTGTGTGAACCCGATGCTCCGCCCCGGCCCCCAGGAGCCGCTCTTATTTAAAGGGGCTCCTCACCTTGTCTCTCTGTCCCAGTGGAAGCATCAGTCTTGTGATAACAACTTGGTGAGTCCTGCAAGAGGCTGCTTTGGCTACTGCATCTGATATTTCTTTAGATCTTTCTTGTACTAGTTAGACTCTGTGAACGGATAACAGCTTTACGATTTTCGGCGAACAGATAATCTTAAGATTCTTAGCTTCTTCTTTTGACTTGATAGTATGTTTTTCATGCAATACTGAAGCATCACAGTGCATGAATGAAGCTCGGCAGGTGACGGCGACAGCTGCGAAAGTGAGAGGACTTCTCTTAAACGAGTCGAGCCCTAAATAGAGCGCCTGTCCTGCAGTTAAACTCTAGCCTTTCTTTGGCATTACTGAAAGTCTTGAGCAGATATGATTTCACTAACCCTTTCGGGGGTAGGAGAGACGAAGCACATGTCGCTGGTAGATTCAGACGAGTTTGATTAATATTTAACAATTTTAGTTTTGCATGTAAGTTGAGAAGATTTATACAAGTATACTAAGTCATAAATAGAATATAGTGTAGAACATCATGGTACTTGTATGTTTGTTGGCTCTGTCTCTGACGGTGTGACACTTCCTTCACAGACCAACCAGAAAACCAACCATGTGCGACGACGACGAGACTACCGCCCTTGTGTGCGACAACGGCTCTGGCTTGGTCAAGGCTGGATTTGCCGGAGATGACGCTCCCCGTGCTGTCTTCCCCTCCATTGTTGGAAGGCCCCGTCACCAGGTGCGAACACATCTGCAAAACAATACAGGGGAAATCCTCTCCTGTACATGAACTGTAGTGTTTTAATTAATATGGTGCAGTTGAGGCAAGACACTACAGATATCATCACACCTCACCGGCTGATTGATGAATTGCAAACATATTTTTGCAAGTTTTTTGAAATGCTGTTTAAATATGCAAATGATTGCATTGCCTCATTTAAATATGCATTTTCAAATTAAATATGCATTTTCAAATGCGATATTTTATATATACTAATTTGCATAAATTCCCAATTACTTTAAGAATTGCAAACATTTTTTTGCCAGTTTTTTTAAATGCTCTTTAAATATGCAGATGATTGCGTTGTCTAATTAAATATGCATTTTCAAATGCATTACCTAATTAAATATGCATTGCCAAATGCATTCTCTTATATATACCAATTTGCATAAATTCCAAATTAATTACATTAATTGCAAAAAAAATTGTATTTTTGCTAATTTTTTAAAATGTTTAAATATGCAAATGATTGCTTTATCTAATTAAATACGCATTGCCAAATAGATTCTCTTATATATACCAATTTGCATAAATTCCCAATTATTTATATTAAGAATTGCAAACTTTTTAATGCATATTTGCACATTTTTTCAAATGCTGTTTAAATATGCACATGATTGCATTGTCTAATTAAATATGCATTTTCAAATGCATTACCTAATTAAATATGCATTGCCAAATGCATTCTCTTATATGTACCAATTTGTATAAATTCCCTATTTGATTTTGTTGACATATTAGAGTTCTGGATTTCTCTTTTCATCACTCCATGGATTAGAAAATATTGTCAATAGACAGAAAATAATACATTTTCACCATGTTTTTAGCTGTAAAATGGTGTATAAATCAGGCGAATAATATATGAACAAACCTTCAGAATATAGATATGAATAAAAGTGTAAAGTTTGGTGTGTGTAAAGCTGCTAAAGTGGAGATTTCTGACGCCTTTAAAGGGATTGAAATCTACAGACGCAAATAAAATAAACACTCGCTTTCTTTCCACTAGTTATGAAAAGCCAAATCGCTCTCAAAACTGACCAGTGCGTGAAAAAGCACCGTTTTTGCCTGTAGTTTCAGTTTATTACATGCACAGCATCTGTGTCCTCATATCTGTGCTCACTAAGCCCGCATCTCTCTCCCTCAGGGTGTGATGGTCGGTATGGGTCAGAAGGACAGCTACGTAGGTGATGAGGCTCAGAGCAAGAGAGGTATCTTGACCCTGAAGTACCCCATTGAGCACGGCATCATCACTAACTGGGACGACATGGAGAAGGTGCGAGTTCACAGTCATATTCATATAATAATCAAATGCATTAGAGCAGTGTGATTAACATGACTGTTCTCTTCAGATCTGGCACCACACCTTCTACAATGAGCTGCGTGTGGCCCCCGAGGAGCACCCAACCCTGCTCACCGAGGCCCCTCTCAACCCCAAGGCCAACAGGGAGAAGATGACTCAGGTACTGATGAAGGCTTCTTCACACACAAGAGTCTCGTACTCCCTCACAGAGCTCATAACAACTTCTGTCTTTGCTCTTGCAGATCATGTTTGAGACCTTCAACGTCCCTGCCATGTATGTGGCCATCCAGGCTGTGCTGTCCCTGTACGCCTCCGGCCGTACCACCGGTTAGTCATTATGACCAACACTCTTAACAATATGTCGAGAGAAGCCGGCCGCTGCTGTTCTACTAATGAGAGAAATCAGTATTACCCTAGTAAAAAGCTACAAAAGCTGTCACTGGGGTGGTAACCATATTTACCCCTAAAAAGGTGCATATTAGTATCTTAAAAGTACATATTAATACCAAAAAGCACATATTAATGCCTAAATGGTACATATTAGTACGTTTTGAAAGGGTATCGCCCCAGTGACAGATTTTGTACCGCTATCTAAAACTACCGCTTTTCAGTATTTCTTGAATCCAGTAGGATCTAATTTGATTCTTAAACTCGATTGGATTGTTTCGTGTTGGAATAATGTCTTGCTTTAAGAGTTAAAATCAGATTAATAGTTGTAAGCAATTGTAATCAGTTAATTTTTATTACTGTAAGAACTGTGTTGGAATCATATCAGAAGATTCCCATTGGTGTTACTTTATTACTATTGCCGTTTTATTTATTTATATTTATTTTAGTAATTTTGCTATATGCGTTTTGTCATATTTTTAAAAATATGTCTATATTTTTTTTTAAATAATTTTTAGTTAGTTTAGTACTTCAAGTTATACTAAACGCTTTGGCAACTAGCTGAAATAAAATACTTTTTTTTTAATATTTCAAGTAAGAAAACGTTTTTTTTTGTTTTGTTTTTTTTAGTTAATGAAAATAACCCTGATTAGGATAATTTCCAAATTACGATGGAAATTCCAGTTGGAATCCTGTATATATTTATTAGCATTTGACTAAGGCTGTATTATTATAAGCTAGCAAAAATATTTCGTTTCGCTAACGTTCACATGAAAACGTTATTTCTGAACGTTTCTATAAACATTGTGTTTTAAAAACGTTATTTCTTGGTTATGCGAACGTTCCATTTGATCATTATGGGAACGTTACTTAACATTTAAAAACGTTAGAACTAAAAACACTCCATGAACGATGTATACATAACGTTTCGAGAACATTCCCAGCAAACATTTGGACGTTTAATGACCGTTGAAAAGACGTTCTCTCGTTCCCCTCGTCCAAATAGTTCCAAAATGAAAGTTATGAAACGTATCTGAATGCATTTTTAGGAAATGTTTTACCGATTTATGCTGTCCTACCGCGACTATTTTTAGTCAGGGACATGACGGTGTTTGCTGGGTTATTAAAGACTAATAACTGAACGTTACTGGAAGAACGTTTTGTTCATAACTGTGGATATCACAAAAGCTGTCTGCATTGTGTGAGATTAGCGGAACGCTCCGGCTGACAGGTGTGCGAACGATCCATCTGTTGTCACGAATATGGCTAATTTACAGTCTGACCACGTGCTGCCCTCTGCAGGTATCGTGCTGGACGCTGGTGACGGTGTGACCCACAACGTCCCAGTCTATGAGGGTTACGCTCTGCCCCACGCCATCATGCGTCTGGATCTGGCCGGTCGCGATCTGACTGACTATCTCATGAAGATCCTGACTGAGAGAGGCTACTCTTTCGTTACAACCGGTGAGTGCCGGTAAACTTTCAGCAGACTTTGTAGCCGGTGAAAAGAGTCCTGAAGTAACATAACTTGCCTCTCCGCAGCTGAGCGTGAGATCGTGCGCGACATCAAGGAGAAGCTCTGCTATGTGGCTCTGGACTTCGAGAATGAGATGGCCACCGCCGCCTCCTCCTCCTCCCTGGAGAAGAGCTACGAGTTGCCCGACGGTCAGGTGATCACCATCGGTAACGAGCGTTTCCGCTGCCCCGAGACCCTCTTCCAGCCTTCCTTCATTGGTGCGTATGCTCTTCACTCCTTTTTTCCAGTTGTGTTATGGGTTGAAAACTCAACTTTTCTCTCTCACCTCAGGTATGGAGTCTGCTGGCATCCATGAGACCGCCTACAACAGCATCATGAAGTGCGACATTGACATCCGTAAGGATCTGTACGCCAACAACGTCTTGTCCGGCGGTACCACCATGTACCCTGGTATTGCTGACCGTATGCAGAAGGAGATCACTGCTCTGGCTCCCAGCACCATGAAGATCAAGGTGAGCGAAACATATATAAACCAGCTTACTATTTAATCGATTCTGATTCAAATTGTATAGAAAAAACAAGTTGTGAAACTTTACAATTAATGCATTAACTTTAACTACACTTTAAAAAAAAATAAAAAATGCTTGGGTTATTTTTAACTCAACTATATCATTTGCTTAAAATTAACCCAAAATAGTTTGGAAATTAACTAATTTATTAAAAATGTTCACCTTTTGATTATATACTGTTGCCTCTAGTAATTATGTGTCTGATTTTTAATTTCCAACATATTTTTGTGTTCATTTTAAGCCAGCCATTTAGTAATTTTTAAACAGTAGTTGAGTTAAATAAAGTTACCCAGTAGGTTGGGTCAAAGATTTAGTGCCGTATACTGTCCTCCATTGTAGTAAAGTTAAGTCCTAAAATGGCGCCGACATCTTGCGCTGATTCGTGTCCGCGCGCTTTCAAGGCCCCGCCCACATTCCCGCAGAATTTAGTGCAGAACAACTCATTATGTTAAAAATAATGAGTTGTGGAAATGTAGAGATTAAAGTTAAATCTTCAATCTCCTCCCGAAAAAAAGTCAGTTGGTGCTTCAGTGACTACTTCGCTCAGAGGAGCTGTCAATCATGACGCCCCGTTTTTATAGAATCAAATAACGAACTAAAACCACTTATTTTTTAAAAAACGAACACTTGAACTTGCACCAGCATGATAAAAACTAGATAAAATTGGGGAAAAAAAAATATTTGAAGTGTAATTTAATCGGAGAGGGCGGGGTTTATGACCTATACTGGGACCAACCACCTGGGGGCGATCGAGACGCTTTGACTTCACTTCTCAAGACTTGTGCTTTTGTTTGTGCATATTTAACCCAACTTTTTTTTTTTAACCCATTTTTAGAGTGTGAGGTTTAATGTAGTTAAATATAGCATATGCTCTTACAATGATGGACTGGCTGCAGCTTGAAATAATATGTTTCTCCATCTCTCTCTCTCTAGATCATTGCTCCTCCCGAGCGTAAGTACTCCGTCTGGATCGGTGGCTCCATCCTGGCTTCCCTGTCCACCTTCCAGCAGATGTGGATCACCAAGCAGGAGTACGACGAGGCAGGCCCATCCATTGTCCACAGGAAGTGCTTCTAAACCAACAACAATCTCTCAGTCTCAGCCGTACATTTGTACTGTCTCTTTTACTGTATATACATGTAATGTTGTAATAAAAACAGATAACTGATAACAAACAACAGCGTGTTGAGTGATCACTTGCCTGTTCTGCATGATTGCACCAACACAAAATGCATTTAAATTATAATACAAAAAAACTGATGATTAAAAACATGCTATACTGAATAATATTTACATACACCACATGGTTCTTAAAGGTCCTTAAAACAGTATATTTTCTAAACTTTAAAAAAACGTTTTTGCAAAAATCAACCTTTATTTTTAATCTCCAATTCCTCTGAAAATCATGTACTGATATGGGCAATTATCTAGCACTAAGTACTGACTTGTTTTATTATGTTGCACTGTCGCTTTAACGCGCGAGCATCTGCTGCGCCATCAATCACACTGCAGAGGGACGCACAGGGGGCGGGGTCATCCGAGGCGGAACCCTCACGTGACTACTCCCAGCCCTATCAGAGTGCAGGAAACGCCTGAGTGACGTAGGCAGGGCGAAATTTGAACGTCTTTTTTCGAGCTGCCGTTGTGAAGACGGGAACTAAAGCGGACAGACGGAAACAAACACTGGATCTATATGGCGACGTTTAGACTTTTTAAAGGCGCATTATTTTGTTTTATAAAATGATGTTTAGGCGCAACAGAGCCGGAGGTGTTTGGTGACTTTGATCGGTTGTTTTTATTGAAATGTGTCAGGCGGAACTGCGGAGAAAAATAAGCTAACCATCAGAGATTGTGTATTAAACACAGCCGTAACGTATATTTCGCTTGATTTTAAACCTAAAGCACCTTTTTAGCTTATTTCCATCATATTTCGAGTCGTTTTAAAGGTTTTTAGAAGTCATCATGAAGGTTTTGGAGAGAAATGTGGTTCGTCTGGCCGTCGTTCAGCATCTTCGGTCCGTTTATGGAATAAAAATTAAAAACTGGAACAAAAACAGAAATAAACAGACTTCAGCGAACACGGTGAGTTCATTAAACCTGTGATTTTATCATATAAACACTGCCTGTTTTGTCAATCTGCGGCGGTGTCTCGAAGTTAGTGAGCTTCCTATCTAGACAGCAGCATTTTTGGGCAATATAGTTAGTGTGATTCCCTAAATGCTGTACTTTTTGTCGCATTTATTAACAATAACTAGGAATATACACACACAATAGCATTCTGCAGCTCACTAATTATTACTGAAATAGTCTGCAACAAGTGTTTCATTATTAATAATGTTCAATATTAGGTTTTTCATCTGAGAATCTATAGTCACACCAAAGGGTTGATCAACTTCCTGATCACGTGGTTCACTGTAATAAAGAGATGAATCAACACATTTTAAACCCAAAAATGAGAAAATGAAAATGTACTGTTGCAGTATTCTAGGCATGTTTGTGTATCAAATGTGATTAATTACATTAAGAGTTGATTCTGGTCTTATGAGAGAGATTTGTGCCTCCTCTGGTAACTTCATCTTCAGGCCAGCTGTGTGAAAATGACATTAAGTGAATCATGTTGGGAAATGCTGTTGATTTTCAAACACACAGAGCTTCACTTGTTCTCCGTACCTGAACAGATCCTTCTTGTCTCTCCAGGTGAGGGTGTTTGGGGTTGCTCTTGAAGGTCTGCCACACTGTCATGTGTTAGACTACGGAGACGTACCCTGGTAAGACTGAGTCTAACGCTTGTTTACTTGCACACATATGCATTTTGATATTTGTAATGTTTGTCAGAACAGTTTAAAACAATCAAAACTGACCAAAATCATTCCTGTGTAAAAAAAGAATAGCCTGATTTATTTTGAGACACACCCACCTAAAGGGTTAGTTACGTACTTTAAGTACATTAACTTTTTTTCCCCCCCCTCAGAAGTCATTAAAAATATCATCATTTGTGTTTTGAAGATGAACAGAAGTCTGAAAGGTTTAGATTGGAACGACGTTAGCGCGAGTAATTCACAAAATGTTCATTTTTGGGTGAACGATGGCTTTAAGTCTCACCATTTATCACATACTTGCAACGTCTTTTGATGCAAAACATGTACATCACAGCCATCTGCTGGTAAGAAGGGCTTTAAATGCCACATGCATGCTTGATCTTCAGCTATGGACTGCACTCAGAAATGCAGTGTCTTTACGGTGCGATCTATGGCATGTGGTTAGATAGTTAACCGTGTAGTAAAAGGAAACGTTAAATAATCAAAATGTGAATGGCAAAACATCTGCCAAATAAAATAATTAAACAAATGATCTAAATGTTGCTGATGCTTTGGATATTTACTTTATTTTATATTTAATTTTACTATTTATTATTGTTTATTTGTCCTATATTTTATTTTATTTGCCCTATATTTCCCAGTAAAATGACAGTAAAATATATTCTATTTTTTGCCCTGTTTCATTATATTTTATTATTAGTATTGTATATTTAATTGTATTATTATTATTTTGTCCTACATTTTAGTATTTTATTTATTTTCCTTATTTCATTGTTTTATTATTTTTATATTTAATTTAATTTTATATTTACTTGCCCTATATTTCCCTATAAAATAGTAGTAAAATATTCTATTTTTCCCCTATATTTCATTATACTTAATTATTATTATTTTATACATTACTTATTTGCCCCGTTCACTATATTTTTTATATTTAATTTTAATATTTTATATTTTATTTACCCTATATTTCCCAATAAAATGACAGTAAAATATATTCTATTTTTTGCCCTATTTAATTTTTATTTTTTTGTCCTACATTTTAGTGTTTGCCTTGTTTCATTATGTCTTATTATCATTTTATATTTAATTTGATTATTTTATATTATATCTACTATATGTCCCTATAAAATGGTAGTAAAATGTTCTATTTTTCCCCTATATTTAATTATACTTAATTATTATTATTTTATATATTTATTTGCCCCGTTCACTATTTATTTTATATTTAATTTTATTTATTTGCCCTATATTTCCCTATAAAATTATAGTAAAATATTATTTGCTTCATATTTAATTATTTTAATTTAATATTTATTTTGTCCTACATTTTAGTAATTTATTTGCCCTATATTTCATTATTTTTATATTTCCCTATAAAATGATAGTAAAATATTATATATTTTTGCTTTATTTCATTATATTGAAATATTATTATATTTTATTTATTTGCCCCGTTCTCTATATTTTTATTTAATTTTAATATTATTTTATTTATTTGCCTTATATTTCCCTGTAAAATTATAGTAAAATATTTGCCCTATATTTCATTATTAGCACTTTATTTTATTTTTTTATTATTATTTTTATTTTTTTTATATATAATTTTATTTTTTTTGCCCTGTATTTTAGTATGGTTATATTTTATTTATTTGCCCTATGTTTCACTATAATTTGTTTTAATTTTATATTTAATCATCATTATTCAGTTTTATTATGAATTTTATTTTTGCCCTGTATGTGTAAGTAGCGCTCACGTGTCTCGATCTCTTTCAGTTTTGTCGTAGATGCCTGTACGAGCCTCATGGATCATTTGGACACAGAGGGCCTCTTCAGAAAGTCTGGCTCAGTCGTGCGGGTCAAGAGCCTCAGGGTGAGTGCGTGACCTCCGCTTTAGTTCACTGCAGAGACTGACCGGTGGCATTATTGAACAGCGGCTGTATTGTTTTGACCCTGTAGGCCAAACTGGACCAGGGCGAGGACTGTCTGCCCACTGCTCTCCCGCTGGACATCGCTGGACTCCTCAAACAGTTTTTCAGGGAGCTTCCTGAGCCGCTTCTGTCCGTAGACCTGCACAGTGCTTTCCTGAAGGCCCAGGAGCTGCCCACGGAGGAGGAGAGGACCTCAGCCACAGTCCTGCTGTCCTGCGTGCTGCCCGACAGGAACTTAAACACGCTGCGTTACTTCTTCAGTTTCCTGAAGACCGTCTCTCAGCGGTATGATGTCTCTGTTTGTCTCAAATCTCTTGTTATGCTAACTGATGTCTTCCTCTGAATAGCAGGGTCTTTTCAGAAGCTCTTTTGCGTTTAAACACATGTAAAGAGTGTGTGTATTGCTCATTCTGTGTGTGTATTGCTCATTCATTTCAGATGCGCTGAGAATAAGATGGACAGCAGTAATCTCTCGGTCATCTTTGCACCGAATCTCTTTCACTGTGGAGACGGAGGAGAAAAAATGAGCAGCAGCACAGAGAAGAGACTCAAGCATCAGGCAGCGGCGGTACAGAGTCTCATAGATAACGCTCAACACCTGGGTATGTGCTGCCAGTTTAAATACATTATTAAAACATATTAGTTCTTTAGGGGTTGGAGTGAGGTCTATTATCTAAATCCCTGAAACGCTTCCGTCTTAAGTTTACTTCACAATATTCCTCATTTAAATAATTTATACGCAGAATAAAGGGGCGGGGCCTGCTTGAGTTAGTTATGGTAAGGGGAGGGACATTTCACAAACACCAATCTCAACACACTGCTCCAGCCGACCAATCAGAGCACAGCGTGCTTTTCAGAAGGAGGGGCTTCATGGAGACAGGAACTAAACAGAGCGTTACTGACAGACTGGGAAGGAAAATAATCAACCTGTTCTAGTAGAGCACAAAAACAACCTCAAGACTTGTTGAACTGAACTAATCCTTGCAATGAATGTGGTAACATTAAAGCTAACCCACCTGATGGAGCTGTTGTTGGGTTGTTCACAGGTGTGGTTCCTCAGTTCCTGATGGAGAAGGTTCCAGCCATGTTGGGATGTGATGCTGGTGTGTTTTCTCCATCTTCTGTGTCTCTAGAGGAGAGCAACACTCACTCAGACCTGAAGAAAAGCAACAGACGCAGTTTAGGAGGTAAGAACCACGTCTTGAGTCATAACGTGCCCTCGGAGGGGATCCTAGTTTTATCACATGACTGGTTTGAAGGGAAGTGGATATGGTTAATAATTATTTGAAGGTATATAATCACTTTTTTTTTTTTTAGTTGAGTGGGTGTGTTTTGTATTCCAGATGTGGTAAATGGAGCTCTGAATAGGTTTAAAACAGGTAGAACCCCAACAAATACCCCTCAGTCTGATGGAGCAGGTGGGTAAATGTTCTCATCAGACTTCACTGCATGTAGATCAGCTTGAGTTTCTGATCTTCACATCCTAAGTGTAACGAACACGCTTATTTATTGAGTTTGAGATGGCTCCCACTTTCGTGCGTCTTGTCTCCACTTGTTCTTGTTTTTCTTATGACACAGCATGGATAAATACAGTTTGTCTTTCGCCACTTGTGAGAATATGTTGCCTCTAGTTTTGTTGATGATTTCTGCTCTATTCTCAGACGCTTACGCAAAGCTTTGTTTGTCTCCATGTGTTGAATCTATAGCCTGAGCACTTATGGAAGAATAACGTCATTATCTGAAGTACTTTTGAGTAAATTCAAGTGTTTTTCCCCTCAGTTTTCTCCATGGCCACTCCTGTCATCATAACTCCGAACTCCAAGCGTAAACTGCCGCAGGAGTCGGCACACACTCACGGGTTCTCCAGCAAGAAACGCAGGTCTATCAAGAAGAACCTCGGCCTGGAGCTGTTCCCAAACGCTTTGTTTGGAGGAGCATCTACGCCTGGATCAGGTGAGTTGTACGCCATGTTGGAGGACTCTCGTGTGAAATGTTTTTTGGGTGATGCTTATTTTTTTTTTGCCGTGTTCTCTCAGCTCACAGTGCGGCGGGAGCTCTGGACTCGTCTCACAACGGTTTACTGTCTTCTGTGGGCAGAAACTCTCGTCTGTCCAGCAGTTCTGCCCGGAGAAAGAGCAGAAGACTGAGAGACCACAGTGTGAGCAGGTATGGTAATATTCTCATCTGTATTTGTTGTGATTATTAGTTAACTAAGAGTTAGTTCACCAAAAAATGAAATTTCTTACTCACCCTCATGTCGTTCCACACCCGTAAGACCTTCGTTCATCTTCAGAACACAAATTAGGATATTTTTGATGAAATCCGATGGCTCAGTGAGGACAGCAAGATAATTAACACTTTTAATGCCCAGAAAGGTACTAAAGACCTATTTAAAACAGTCATGTGACTACAGTGGTTTAACCTTAATGTTACGAAGTGACGAAGCGAATTTAATGACTTTATTCAACAATTTCTAGTGATGGGCAATTTCGAAACACTGCTTCACGAATCTTTTGTTTCGAATCAGTGGTTCGACGCTGTATCAAACTGCCATGTGATTTCAGTAAACGAGGCTTCGTTACGTCATAAGAGTTTCGAAACATTTCGAAACGGGCGATTGTCTTTGATTTTTGGCACTTCATAGTGTTTTTGTTTTAATGAGGATGGAAAAGTTCCCCCAAAAATGAAAACGAGTCCTTGAAAAACACTGAAACATTCAGATCTTTGTTCACGCTGTTGTCGTGTAGAGTATCCTTACAAATATTCAAATGATCACAGAAGTACTGGGATAAAAGTTTATAATTCAGAGGCGATTAAAGTGGAGCCTGGCTCTTCAAATAATGATTGTAATGATTACATTATGCCACCAGGTGGCGACAAGTGAATATGTATTTGTCATTGAAACATTAAAGATTAGTTCAAAAAACGCTGTCATTAAATCAAAGTTTTGTTTTAAAAAGAATTAAACATTTTGAAATGGATCACAGCGATTAACAGTGCATCACATGGATGTCTGCGTCACGAAAACCAATGAGGTTTCTTCTAGCTTCTGATCTTTTAGATCATAAATTAAGCATGTTCATCATATAAAATTGGATTAAACTTCTCAATAAATATGGATTTGTTTTGACACTTTTACAACCTTTTGGTTACCCGGACAAATGGTATTTGTCTTTGGGATGACATGAGGGTAATTCATTTTTGGGTGAACTGACCCTTAACTTTATTTCACATCTAGTTTTATTGGGGTGTTTACTGATGTGAGACTCGGACATGCTGATGGTATCTGCAGACATTCAAAATGACAATGATTGGCTTGTCTTGTTGCTTTCAGAGTCGAATCAGGGAAGGCAGGCTGTTTCTCTCCCAGAGTCGCTAAGAAAGAGCCAGTGAGGAAATCTCTCCGTCTGCGCTTCAGTCTGGGCAAATCCAGCCGTGAGTCTGTAAGTTCAGAAACATCATCACTGTCAACCTCCACCAGAGACTGAACAATCAACCGCGCTTTTCTATGCAGCCGTGATTTGCATGGTTATAATTTGCATGATGGTGTCATCTAATTTTTATGTATTAATACATATTAATATAGCACTTGGTATAAGAAGTAATGTTAACAGAATCTGTCTCTCGCTCCATCTAGTGGCAGTGTAATGTAGGTACATGCTGCTATTAATGATGCAGAAGATCTGAGGAGAAAATGGCAATAATAATGAAAATATATGAATGTATTCTTTAACAGTCTTAGTTTGAGGGTTTTACTCATGCATGGCTTGCATTTTATGGGAAAAAACAGCGGGAATATGACCGAACTGGTGCAAATCAAGAAAATTACACTGGTTTATGACCGTAAGAAAACTGATGTGATGTGATTGTTTGTTCTAATATTTGTGTTATCAATGCTTAATATTGCACATGTTGTCCAGTGACTCTAAGAGAAGAAATTATCTTTATGATTTTATATAAGAACCTGATATTACTAATGTTTTAAGAACAGACGAATATTAATATTATAACAGTTTTTATTTTTCTAATTAAAATGTATCCTTGTGGTTTTGGGTCATTCCTTGCCATTATTGACATGGTCATTATTTTATGCACGTGTATATGCTCAAATAAAAAAAGATGATTGACCAGAATCGCTTTTACTATCGGTATTTTCTGTCTTCTGTCGTAATTCAACACTCAAACAATCACAAACCAAAGAGAGTAAAAAGAAGCTGCCTCTATTTCAACAGAACATCATTACACATTCACAACTGGGGCCAAAGAGGTCAGAGGTCATAGGTTGGCGTCTAGCAACACAAGAGAGCTGTACTGGTTTTCACTTCACCAAGGAGTTTAATCTGGCAGTTTTGAACAAGAGCCCCTCAAAAGGTCAGTGTTTTTGGGTTTTTATTTAATATGCCAAGCTTTTCCTACACAGATGCTAATCGCAGCTTTGAAAGTCAGCATCAAAATTGACAGAAGCAGTGTCACATGACCCTTCAGAAATCATTCTGATATGATTTGTTGTTCGAGAAACATTATCAGTGTTGAAAACCAGTTATTTTTATGAATAGAAAGTAAAATAGAATCTTTTGTAACATTATAAACGTCTTTATTGTGACTTGTGATCAATTAAATGCGTCCTTGATGAATAGAAGTATAAATTGTTTTATTTGTTTAAATCTTACCCCAAACTTTTGTGTGTGACGGTTTCTACAGAAATCTGAAGCAGCACGACCGTTTTCAACACTGATCAGAAATGTTTCTTGAGCGTCGTCAAATCAGCGTATTAGAGTGATTTCTGAAGGATCATGTGACACTGAAGACTGGAGTAATGATGCTGATCACAGGAATAAAAAGTTTACAGTTTTTACTTAAATATTACTAATATTCGAATTATATTGTAAAAGGCATAATTTCAGTTAGAGGAAAAGCTTTTGGCTTCTCTCCTGATGACACGAGCAAAATATTCATGCACCTCAATAAATTGTTTATTCAAAGCGATGACATTTAAAATAACAAGCAATCATGAACAAAAAAGCATCACGTTTAATACAAAAAGGCAAAGAGTCGCTTAACTTGAGATGCCGCGGAATGAGAGCTTCCTGTTTCTAAACATGATCTTCTCTGCATTGAGCTGCTGTTTCTGATTGTTATCGTCCACGTTTGTTTTACAGGCTCCAAGTTCATCAGTAAATCCGAGGATAACCTGTTGACCCCACAGTGTGATTCAACGGACCACAGGAGCGTGTGGAGCGGAGACACTCCTGATGTTGGCCTGAATTTCCCAACAGATTCATTCTCCGAGACGCCTGTGAGCAGCTGTCGCTCTGAGCCCGCGCTCGATGTGTGCAAACCTCCGACGGTCAGCAGTATTCCCAAGATCCTCTGCGACGGCTTGGATTCGTTCAGTGACGAACGCTCTAACACTGGATCCGCGCTACTGTCTGGCAGTGACCTTCACAGCATCGTTCAACAGCAGAACCACGACGAACCACAGGACAACCTTGGTTCAATCTCTGAAGCGGTTTCTTCTGACGTGGCTTTGCCCTCAGAAACCGCACACAAATCAATGTCTGAATCTGAGCACAATGTGACATTCGGACAAATCGAGATTGCTCCTTTGTCACCTCTACATATAGACAGCGCTCTGTTTGACAGTGGACCGACACGGTTTGGGGAGACCAGTCTTAACGAGTCTCTTTGGCTTGAAAATGAAAGCAGGGAGGCCACTGGATGTTCTGCAGAATGCAGTCAATTGATTGACGCTTTGGACATCCAAAGTCCTGTGGCTTTCCAACTCCAATCAACTCCATATGCAGCAAGAACGCAAATGAATACCAATGCGTCCCTACCAAGTGAGTTATTATCGGTAAAGAAGAGCGAAGCAGACAACTCGCAGAACAATCCTGGTGCCATTGAAGCGCGCCGATTGAAAGTTGCTGAGCAGATTAAACTGTTCAACATGATGACGCTGAATTCTCCCAAAGCCAAAGTGGTCCGATCTCCTCTGAAGTTCCAGCGCACGCCGGTCCAGCAGTCCGTGAGGAGGTTTAACTCTTTGGTTGGAGGCCGGAAGGACGTCAGGATGGGTTGGTGTGTCACCAGTCCGATGAAGGCTGTGAGTTTAGAGAGTGCTTTGCACTCAATCCAACAGCCAACTTATGCGAAACCCAAACCTCCGGTTCCTCCCAAGAATCCAGTCAAAAATGGTGCGCTGGAAGACGTCACCAATAAGGCACCAAAGACGAAATGCAACACGCTCTCAGCCAATAAGAATGCCGCGGATGAACATTCCAAGTCTGTCCTGCTTCAAGCGTCTGAAAACAATACCAGTCGCTATAGAGGTTCACCCAAAAACCCTCTCGCGGAGGTAAAACTGATGTCGGCGTTGAAACCCATTGATCTATGAGACCGCGTCAGGTCGACATAACCTTAAACACTTTCTGCAGACGTATATATTCAGGGTTTTAATTTATTATGCTAGAGAGAGTTTGATCGGTGAATGGTGCAGTCAGTGTTTTTACATAAGGAAATTGTTAAACTTGCTTGATCGCTATCAGTTATGGTTTGGAAGTCAAACTCGGAAAAACTTAAGAACCATCCTGTAATTTTAGATCGCGAACTGATAACCGTTATTGCACTCTGCGTTGAAATATACTGATCTTGTTTGAGTGTTTTGCTGTAAGTGAAAAGACGAGTCGATGAAAGTGTGAAGAGTGATGTTCATGTAAGAATAGATCATAACTGTATTTAGAGTGAAAATGGATGGTTTCGGGAAGGTGTCTTATTTACCTATTTATATTTTATGCAAAAACTTGATTTTCATTTGTAAGTCCTTAAAGATGCTGTAACTCAAGGAAATGTTATGTTAAGCAGTATTATGGTCTTATGTGAAATCCTCAATGCTGTTTTTTTCCACTCATGTTGAAGATGTTTTGCTTTTGTGCAAGAAGTTGTCAAACTAAACTCTTTGTGTTTAACTGATGTTTTGAGGTTCCTTTCTTCACCACCTGGTGGCGCACTTTGTTCAACAGGGCAATGGTTCAGTATTAAAGTTCATTGGTCTTCCGTCACATTATTTGAATGATTTTCCTGCCAAACATCAGCATTT
>CM074442.1:676647-681647 GCA_037101425.1 Elopichthys bambusa | reverse complement strand
AATCCAATTCATAATTTAGATTGTTGTTGAGTCATAATTATGGCATAAAAAGTCAAAATTACGATATAAAGTCTAATTTATGACAAGTCATGATTGAATTTGAATAATAACTGAATAATTGAAGTAGAATATAGACACTAAATCGAAATTTTATGAGATTAAAAAGTCAAAATTATGACGTAAAAAGTTGAAATTGAAAAGTCATAATTTAGCCTTTTGTCAGTTATGCCATACTAAATTGAAATTATGACACGCTAAATCATAATTATGAGATTAAAAAGTCAAAAGTATGACAAAAAGTCAAAATTGACACTAAGTCATGGTTTTTATTTTTTTGGGTCATAATTATAGCATAAAAAGTCAATATTATGTAAATTATGACATGCCAAGTCATGAAATTAAGAAGTCCATTTTGGATTATTTATTTTTTTGTCATGATTATGGCATATAAAGTAGAATTTATGACACTTCAATTATGTGATTAAAAAGTTGATTGATATTCTAAGTCATAATTATAAAACAAAAAAAGTCAATTATGAGATAAAAAGTCAAACTTGTGACCTTTTTATGTCAATTTTAACTTTTTAAGCCATAGTTATGATTTCAATTTATTTTGTCATAATTTTTAGATTTACACATTAAAATGTCTTTGACGTTTTAAGTCATAATTTCGACTTTTCATGTCAATTATGTTTTACAAAAGCTTAATTTTCTTTTTTCTTTTTTCCGTATTTGGCACAAATGTGCTTCCATAAGTACTCGACACACTTGATGTGCTGGAACTAGAAGAGCCGCGATCATCAGCAGCATCTGTCACCATTACACACCGAACACACTCGTTCACACGCATGATGACGCTTCTGCTGTAAATATCATTCTTTGTCTTCAAAACTGGTTTTAAGATTCTGTTAAACGTCTGAACGTTTGACTAGTAGTGTACGTGGGGTACTTGACATGAAAAGTGTCATACTTCATCTGAATCTTTTGTTTTAAACATTTTATGATCATTAAACATGCAGTTTTACACGGAGGATTTCTACTTTATAAAGTAATGGTACTGGTGACAGATGCAGAAGAGCATCATTCCTCACGGTGAATGTCTTCATTCATCTCCACATATTAGAACGCTTACGGACTGATAGTTTCCACTATGTGGAACGACTTTATTTAATGTGACCGAACGAGACACTGTTGTTCATGTTTCTGCCGGATTGCTGTGAATGCTGAGATTCTTCATATTCGTCTATTTATAATATCAGACAGAAGAATGAAAGATTATAAGACCAAATTATCACACATTTTGTTGAAGTTGTACAGATGTTGTGTATGATGTTGTAGATAGAGGCTGTGGAAAGATCATATTAATAAAAGGTCAAACATTTTGACCCCTGATCTCTCTCTCTCTCTGACAAACACATGAAGGTCAGTGATTAAATGGTTCATAAATGACAACAAAAATCATTTATCAAATCAGTCATGTAAACTGATACGAATCAAATGTGATTTTAAATGTAAACATTTTAATAATCAAGAAATCAGACACATTTTCTTGAATTTGACTTTTGAGAATCTTTAGGAGAAAGTTTATTGCACCTAATAAATGTAAAAGTATCACAAAAATAAAATAAAATCAAAAAAAAGAAATCTGACAGTAATAATGTTCCAGTAGTTCTGGCGTGTTTAAACACATTTAAATAACTGGATAAATTAGAGAATTCTCCAGATATGAACTATATATGTTATTATATCCTCATAACATTATATTCCTTAATAAAACCGTCATTCAGTGAATAAATAGGGCTTTGAGAAGGTCATTCACTCATTTACACATAAAAATGTCATAAAATATACAGACACACTCACTGGAGGGAAATATCATCATATTCTCAAATGTACATGGATATGATTCGCACGTTCACTCTTCTAAACGCAGGATATTGTTGCATAGTGTGTAAAAGTGCTTCACACGTCATCAAGTATAAGTTTGGCAAAAGGAAACTGGTGAAACAACAAGGCCGACGACTTCAGAAACCAGCGAAGCGGGTGATTTTCTGTTCGAGTACGAATGCAGAGATGTTGGCCCTTCATGTGTTTTACGAGTGTAAAACAGAAACTACTCACTTAGTGTTTTTGATGAATATGAGGCACTGCTGATGAGAAAGTGTTTAATGAGACTCTTCTCTCCTTCCTGAAGGTCTGTCGAGCGCCGCAGGTCGTTTCATGTGTTTCTCTGAGGTGTCTGATGATGTCAAACACCATCAGAACTGATCTGAGATCTGTGTCCCGTGTGCTGAAGGTGTCACAGCCTGATTCTGTGATGAGATGCTGATCTCGGTGTTTTCAGCTGGACGACACGCCGGCCTCTTTCTTCCGCAGTCGCTCTTTCTGTCAAACATATTTTCAGCCATTATTTGTGTTTGCATCGATGCACTTTCATCCAAAGCGACTTCAAGATATACGTTTGTTTTATCAGTTCATGCATTGGTGGAAATTAAACCGGATGTAAGCATAAATCAATAAATCTAACATCAATAATATCTGCTCATATGAGGGATCTGAGAGCAAAATTAATTAATAGACAAATATATTACAGTGGTTAAAAATTAGATTAAAAAAATTCAATCATAATTAGAATAATGTAAGAAAAAATCTGAATTAAATAAAGAATAAAAAAAATTATAAATTACAGAGGTTAAAAACTAAAATAATATATTTTTATCTTAACTTTTAATAGTTATATATATTATCCTCTGAGAACAATCATATAATAATTAGAATAAGTAAATGTATAATTAGAATAACGTATGAAAATAATACTAATAAATTAGAACAGAATAAATATAAATAAATAAATATAAAAATAATATTAATACAATTATTAAAAAAAAGTGGTTATACAAATAATATATATATATATTTCAGCTGAGAACAATCATAATAATTAGAATAATGTAAGAAAAAATCTGAATTAAATAAAGAATAAAAAAATGATAAATTACAGAGGTTAAAAACTAAAATAATATATTATAATTATATATTATTTTTTATCTTAACTTTTAATAGTTATATATATTATCCTCTGAGAACAATCATATAATAATTAGAATAACGTATGAAAATAATACTAATAAATTAGAACAGAATAAATATAAATAAATAAATATAAAAATAATATTAATACAATTATTAAAAAAAAACTGGTTAAAAACAGATATACAAATAATATATATATTTCAGCTGAGAACAATAATAATATCATAATTAGATTATTCTAATTATATTTATTTATTGTATGAAAAGATAAGAGAATAAAATGATCTAAAATGATAAATTATAGAGGTTAAACACTAAAATAATTTTCATAATTTAAATTAAAATCAGTAATATGTGCTCATATGAAGGCACTATTCAGATATTGATCATGTGAGTTCAGAAACACTGTATAAACATCATTTTAAGTGATTCTCTTCGACATTTTGGGGCTTTTTCTGTGTGTTTGAAGCACATCCTTCAGAATCTGGTGATCGTTCAGCTGTTTGAGGATGATTAGTGTTGGATTTACAACAGAATATTCACATTACTGAGCTCTACACGCGTGTTATGAATAACAATAACTAATGTTTATGTGTGTTTTCTCACCAGACTGTTTTCGTTGATCTTCTTCGTCTCCACTTTCTTCTCCTCTGTGATTTTTTGGACTGTTTTCTGAGCTTCTTTTAGTCTAAAATTAAAATTAAAGGATTAATTCACCCCCCCAAAAAATACTCAAACCTACACCCTAACCTGTGCGGCAGCTTCACAGTAATAAACCGGAAAATAACAGAATCAGTGATGCAAACTTCATCAGATATGAAACAAACTCCACCTCAGCTCTAGAGTCATCATTCAGATCAAAGAGATGTGATTGGTCCACTGGTTAGTCCAGTTATCCAATCACAGAGTGTTGCACAGTAAACGTGTTTCCATCGTAGTTTATGTGCATGTCGTCTAATCGGATAAAACATGTATGTGAGTTTATGCTCATTTTGGCGTTTTTTATGCAATATCCCAAAATGCACACAGAAATAGGTGGATTGAAACAGCCAGTGATGCTTGATTGAATGATCGTGTACTCGACACGTAAAAATAAGCAACGTTTGACTGTTATGAAGATACGAGGAAGCGCTCGCGGTTAACGTCACGCCTCTTTACGACCCGTGACGTCCGGCTCGCAGGACCTCGCTCTCCATTTACAGCATCTGTGTTAAACACACTCATGATGGACACACTTCCTGCCGCTCTGGGCTTCACCATCGCTCTCTAAACTCCTCATGTGATCCTGGGCCGCCTCACCTCTCTCTGGAGATGATTTTAGTCTCGCGGTTCCAGGTGCTCTTGAAGTCGTTGCAGAACTCGTACCACAGCATGAAGATGTAGTTTGGAGAAACGTCCTTCTCGCCAGACTTGGGTTTGAGCCCAAAATATGACACCGTTTCCTGGAAACTGGAAGAAAAACACGGAAAGACAGAGAGAGACCGTCAACATGATATCTCTGTCCTCAGAAGAGAATGAAAAGATGCAATATTTCACACCGAAACAAGCTTTTCTTTTTCTGTGCAGCTGCTTTGTGTGTGTAAAGCGCTTTACAAATAAACTTCAACTGAATTACTGTGAAACTGATCCTGAACAGAGATTTATTGTGTTTAAATCAGCATAAAGCAGAGCAATAAATACTATCATGATGCAAATAAAAATTATTAAACAAAACAGGATGTTTCCTATTTGATTGGTTCAAAATTAGAAATAATTATCATTGCATTAAGAGTTTATAATGTGCTTTAGTTTGATCATCATGAACCCAGAGCAGTGTCAGTGAGAGCTGCTGTGACGTGTGGCGACAAGATTTAGTGCATTATGGGTAAAACAGCATGAAAAGAAACTCAAACACAACAAGCCTTTAGTGGCTGAAAATCACGTTCAGCGGCCGCAAATCAAGTGGAGCCGTGAGATTAACGGTGACC
>CM074442.1:604147-664147 GCA_037101425.1 Elopichthys bambusa | reverse complement strand
GCGCCCAGCGCTTCTCTGGGACCAAATTAAAGGTAAATTAAAGGAGTTTCTAGCTGCCAGGCTCTTTTGATCAATATTGGCCAATTCAACACCTTCATTAACGTGGAGTCAAGCGTGGAGTCCATGTGCGGGATTCTGTCCGGAGCTGTTCAAACGCGTCAACATCTGCAGTTTATACCCAGAGAACAATAATGTGTTCTAACAACGTTTGCATTAAGTTCCATTTTATCATTCTTCAAACATTATGGGAATGTTACTTTTGAATGTTCTTTAAACGTTCTGAGTAACATTTAAAAAACGTTAGACGAACATCCAACTAAAACACTGTACGATGTATGAATAATGTTTTTGTGCAGAACATTATTAAAGACTATATAACTCTAAACAAATGTTCTATTAATGTTAGTTCTTAACCTTCTCAGAACATTCCCTGTTAGCTGGAAGTCATTTCTTTACTCTGTGTGTGTGCATGTTCTGCGTCTTATTTATTTCATTTCGCTTTGTTTTGTTTCAGGTTACAAAAAAACTCTCAAACCTAAACAAGGAAAAATAATCAATATGCTTTGTTTGTCCTTTTCCCCCTCTATGAAAAGTTCCAGATACTTTCCGTCGTGCAGCATCTGGCAGTCGAACGCTTGCACATAAATCAGCGCAAACAGTTTGCAGTATTCCTGCTGGGAGTCTGACACGCTCAAATACACATGATAAGACCACACGATAACACGGATGCTCCGAACCGAACCCTCTTTCCATCCTTCACGACGCTCTGTGTTCAAAAACACACCTGCTCTTTCACAGAGCAAACAATCCCAGAATGCATTAGCAACAAGAGGAAAAATACATCCAAGTTGGCGGATGAAGTGAGAGAACTGTCATTCATGAGTTTGGGTTCATCAAGGACGCATTAAATTGATCAAAAGTGACAGTAAAGACATTTATAATGTTACAAAAGTGTCTATTTCAATCAAACGTTGTTCTTTTAGAACTTTATATTTATCAAAGAATCCTGAAAAATAAATGTATGGCAGTTTCCATGTAAATATGATCTGTTTTCAACATTGATAATAATCATAAATGTTTCTTGAGCAGCAAATCATCATATTAGAATGATTTCTGAAGGATCATGTGACACTGAAGACTGGAGTAATGATGCTGAAAATTCATCTGGGTCATTCCGTGTCAAATCAACCAAATTTCAGAAGCTCAAATTTTTGATTTTTTCTGTAGAAAGACAAACATAAATAGTGATGAAAGCCAAAATATTATTATTTTTACTGAGTAATCCAGTGTTTTGTAGAGCGGGTCAAAATGACCATTTTCACCTGAGATTTGGAGCCAAATTAGAGCGGTGTAAAAATGACTTTATAAAGATGGCAGCATCATTATTTTATTTTCACACAGAGATTGGTAGATCTATTAGTGAAATCTGTTGACTTTATCAATCTTTGTTTCATTATATGCCAACGGTGACGGCTCAAAAATGGGAGAAAAGCACTTCTTGTGTTTTTTTCCTCAAGTTTGGATGTCTGTAACTCAAGAAGTATTAAAGATATCTTAATATTCTTTTAGATTCTGGTTCTTAACAAACTTTCCTTCTGGTATCTTCATTTCAAAGGCCCTCGATGGTTCAATCCCAGAGATATGAAGATCCTAATGCGGCTCCATGAGTAAATTAGTCAATTGTACACATTTTCAGTGGTCACAAACCCAATGTGGGTCACTTTGCACACAGCCGATACTTTTCTTTTAAAGAGGAATATCTAAAGAGCAAATATTGTCGAAATTAGAAAAGTGTTTTTCTATAATCTCAAAGCACCATTAATTGTATTTTTCCAAAGTTTGCATGTCTGTAAGTATTCAATATATCTCAATATCCTTCTAGATTTTCATTATTAATAAACTTTCTGTTTGAAATCTTCATTTTCAAGGCCCTATATAGTTCAGTCCCATAGATATTGGGACCCCAATGTGACTCCATGTCCAAAAATTTATTAATTACAGAATCGTGGCTCTATTGGAATCAATTGTGAGTCAATTATCTTGTGTGCTATTTTGCTGAAATGGTAGAGCGCTCCAAATCATGAGGTCACCTTAATCATGATGCTGTCTATGTAGGCAGCACACCAGCGTTTGGATACACTAAACATCAGGTGCAAGTGTTAATAAACCACAGCAGTGCTTTCACTCCACATCAATCTCATGTAAGTCTCTTTAGATTCACGTCATCTGCTGTACTGAAGGAGTTTCCTACCTGCTCTCTGCCGCCTGCAGCCGCTTATCTTCAGACGCGTACTCTGACTGTGCTGCGGACCAAACACAACAACACCACATACTGAGAAAAGAAACATCTCCACCCATGGAAGCTTGTTTTCGCCACAGAATAAAAACATGAAAAAAGGTAATTTAATCCCAATTAATCCCTAATTTAAACAAGCTTCCATAATCATCAGCATGAACCTGCAGGAATGAAAACAGATGAGATCTTTAATTTCTCAATTATTCATTCTGGACAGCAATGAGATCAAACTTTTTCTGTTTCTCCTGAGAAAAAAAAAAACCCCAATCATTTCAGAAGACATCTCAACAATGTCTCAAAGTGTGCTCAGATTTGCCAAGATACAAAAAGTCTTAATGAGGTGTTGAGGTGTTAAGTGCTGCATCAACTGCAACTGAAATAAAAAACGGGCAGTGAGTCAGTAACACTTTACAATTAGGTCTCATTTGTTAACATTAGTTAATGCATTAAAGGATTAGTTTTCTCCATATAGTGGACTTCACTGGGGTTCAGCGGGTCCAAATGTCAGTTTCAGCTTCAAAGAGCTCTACACGATCCCAGACGAGGAATAAGAGTCTTATCTAGAGAAACATAAACATTTATACACTTTTTAACCACAAATGCTCGTCTTGCACTGCTCTGTGATGCTCCACGCATGACGTAATCATGTTGGAAAGATCACACGGGCGGAAGTGCTGATCTAAGTACAGACTAAGTCAAACGGCCTTTACAAAAAAAGGTAAAACAACGATGCTGGATGATTTTGAAGTTTAGAGGAGAAAACGAGATGGAATTTTTCGCCCTACCGTGGTACTTCCTCCTACGTCACAAGCATTTGTGTTTAAGAAACTATATAAATGTTTATGTTTCTCTAGATAAGACTCTTATTCCTCGTCTGGGATCGTGAAGAGCTCTTTGAAGCTGAAACTGACATTTGGACCCGCTGAACCCCAGTGAAGTCCACTATATGGAGAAAAATCCTGGAATGTTTTCCTTAATTTCTTTTCAACTGAAGAGAGAAAGACGTGAACATCTTGGATGACATGGAAATTATCAGGACATTTGAATTCTGAAGTCAACTCATCCTTTAACTAACGTGAACTAACAATGAGTAAATATATTTTTACTTAATAAAAATCATGTTGACAGTGCATTAACAGATACTAGTTGTCATCCAGTGACAGTATAGAGCTGTAAACTGAACGAGGATCAGCTTAGATCATGTGATGAGAATGTTGGAGTTCGATTGATCTTTTATAGCAGACATGAGTCTCCATTTGCTCTCCATTTCACTGTCTAGCAGAAACAACAGAGATGTTAAAGCATTTGTGTTGATGTTTTCTCCCCTTATGGAGTGTGTCGCATTCGTTTCACACCAGGCGTGTGTGTGTGTGTGTGTGTGTGTGTGTTGCTCTAGTGGCTCCCGTGGAGCTGCTCCATGTAAAAGTGTCTAAATGCAAGGCAGATGTGTGTGGCGGCCGGGCCGAGGTGCAAGAATTTATCTCAGGCCAGAGCGCGCCTATGATCTCAGATTTATTGCATTTTCCAGATTCATCCTTTTTTTTTTACTATGATGGGGGGGACCTTTCCCACTCCCTGATTTAAGAGGGGGAAGTCTCCGAAACATTGTTCAAAGGCGAGTTTGGGGGTCTTTTGGTGGGGGAGAGTGTGAACAGCGCGTTCTGTTTTCCCCGGCGCGCGCGAGTGTGTGTGTGTGGCTGATTGTCTCAGGCTAATGAAGGCTGTTTGTAACGGGCCGCGCGGGGTGAGCCGTGACCAATGGCGTTGGTCTCAGCAGGGGTGGACTGGCGCCTGCGGTCTCCCTCCGCTGTATATGTGTGTGCTTGTGCGCGCCGCGGAGAGGGATGTGTGAATTTTCTCCTCAGCTCCGTCTGTAAACATGAAACCAGTAGTGGCTAACTAGAAAGTTATGGGACCTGCACGCTGAGAAGGACAATAAATTCAGGCTTTAAAAGCGACTCGCGGCTCTGAGCGGCCGCTGCGCTCTCCATAAAGCCCCTCAGATTCAGGGTTCATTATGAAGTAACACGTCTCACGGATAGCTCGCTTTAAACCACACGTATAATGAAATCAAACGGACACATCAATCTACAGCGGTTTCTCACCGAGGGAATTTCTGCCGTCACAAACACACTGAATGTGAGGTGAAGAATCAATGCGCACATGAAGCTTTCGAAGAACAACTCAACCCCAGATCAAATCAAACTCTAGAAAAGAACAATATAGAGAGAGAGAGCAATAGATCTCTCACAAAAACCGTCACGAACATCTCTAGCTCATATATGACCCAAAATTATATATATATATATATATATTACTTTATAATATTATATATATATATATATATATATATATAGAAATAAATTACTAATAAAAGATAAGATTTAAAAACAGAATTTTATAAAATTATTAAATAATAAAAACATAAATAAAAATAGGTAAATACATAAAGATTAAAATAAATAAATAATTCTATAATTCTATAAAGATTTGATAAACTAAATAAAATTATTTTCAAAATCATGAACGTTTATAATATTAGTTTTGCACAATTAGGTCTTTATACAAGAAATTATATAGATGCCTTTTAAATGATCAGTTTTGGGGATCTGTGGCATCTAAATGACAAAGCATAAGGTACAAAAAAATAAATAAAATTAATAATCAGTACAAAATTACTGCATTAAGGTGAGGAGCATCTAGTGAGAAATCACCTTTAAAAATAACAACAAAAAAATAAAAAAATAAAAGTCAAATGTGCAAAAAGTGTTTATGGTCCTAAAATTTTCTTTGACAAATATAATGTATACAAATATAATTATTTCTTTCTTTTGATTTTGGAGTGACATATGAGCTGGAGAAGTTTTCATGAGGTTCACCCACAGTGAGGATGGAGGGATGGAGGGATGGATGGAGGGATGATGGATGGATGGATGGATGGATGGATGGATGGATGGATGGAGGGATGGAGGGATGGAGGGATGGATGGAGGGATGGATGGAGGGAGGGATGGATGGAGGGATGGATAGAGGGATGGATGGAGGGATGGATGGGTGGATAGAGGGATGGATGGAGGGATGGATAGATGTAGGGATGGATGGATGTATGGATGGATGGAGGGATGGATGGGTGCATGTATGTAGGGATGGAGGTAGGGATGGATGGATGGATGGAGGGATGGGTGCATGTATGTAGGGATGGAGGTAGGGATGGATGGATGGATGGAGGGAGGGATGGATGTATGGAGGTAGGGATGGATGGATGGAGGGATGATGGATGGACGGAGGGATGGACGGAGGGATGGATGGATGGAGGGATGATGATGATGATGGAGGTAGGGATGGAGGGATGATGATGGAGGTAGGGATGGATGGATGGTTGTTAATGCAGCGACTGCAGGGTTCCTCTGGAGTTCACAGTATTAGTTCAGAGAGATTTTTTCCCTTGAGAAGAACTGATCTACTGTACCTGATACATATCCAAATGAATCAACATCGAATCGAACTGAATCAAAGTCAGATTTTAACTGTAGGCTTGTGAATCAAAACTGAATCAATTCGTGAAGTTTGTGTCAATGCCCAGCTCTTCCTCAACACTGTATTTCTGCAGCAGGTGAACAGAATTACAGCACAGTAATGATGTGTTTGTGACTCACCAGTGCTGATGAAGGTCTCCATCTTGTCCTTGAAGGGCTGCAGATGTTCGTCAGACGAGTTCCCACACACCTGCTGAACCTCCTTCACACACGCTGCAGGAGAAACACATCAAACATCAGAAACACTCAGACAAAGACACACGTCACACATCTGATATGAGTGGCATCCAGTTATCATGTACTGTGATGAATCAACTGGTGAAGTATGGTGGGATCTGTCACCCTTGCCTTAAAAAAACTTTTTGAATTCAATTTTGTATAAAAATGTATCTTATAATAAGTCGAAACTGAGATGCTAAAATCACATGCAGTTCATGCGTCGCACTAGAAACGGAAGGGTCAAGTGCACTGCATAGTGCGCACAGTAGGAAGGACATGAACTAATCGGCTCTGAATTAATGAAGCGCAGGTGAGTTCTGCGTATCAGATTACCAGCACTTCCATAAACGAGTTAAACGAGAAACATGAGCAAGAGGTGTGTGAATCTCATCTCGAACAGATGACTATCAAAGACGAGTGTTTGGAGCGCATTCAAACGTAGCCGGAGCAAGAATGCTTTTGATTATGAGGCAGGTTGTTCTGGTGTCAAACATGAGAACTAGTTTATGAGTTTTCTTGATGATTTCAGAATATGCAGCTTATTATTATTATGACAGTGAGTTTGATATCTGTCGATTCCTCTCGGTGACGTCGCACACATATATGTTACCAGCGAAAGCTTTCAGCCCATCAGGATCCTCTGGAGCAGGAGCAGATGCCGGATGGAGTTTGTGTTGTTTGTGCTCAACAGAGTCTTTGTTGTTCTGCCAAACAACTGCGTTCACACAAACTCCAAGAGCTGAGAGAAATCACTTGGCAACTCGACTCTCGGCCACATGTATGGATATGTTTAGCATTAATGAATCTAGTAAATACCTGCATGTGTTTATCATTGATCTGGGCTATAATATGCATTTTTATAATGCTTATGTTTTTATATAAACACTCCACATACCTTTACACAAAGGCAGTTGATTTGAGGATTCGTCTTTACGCGAACTCTACATGAATAATAATTATCTGTAAAACACTTTCAATAAAGTCGTCATGAAATGGAAATTCACCTTGTTTTTTGTGAATAATTCATCTATGCACATGCCAGTTTTACTGATTTACTATTATAGTTTTTGTTAAAAATTGTTTTTACATTTTGTTTGCACTTTAATTTAATTTAATTTTTTAGAAAGTTCTAGTTATTAACTAGCTGACATTTAATATATAAGTGCTATCAAATCGATTAATTGATCATTTTTTATACACATTATGTAAAAGAGATGGTGATGGAGGGATGATGATGGATGGAGGGATGGAGAGATGGATGGATGGAGAGATGATGATGGATGGATGATGGATGGGTGGATAGAGGGATGATGATGATGGATACAAAGAGGGATGATGATGATGGATGGAGGAATGATGGAGGGATGATGATGGAGGGTTGATGGATGGTTAGATGGATAGAGGGATGATGATGATGGATGGAGGAATGATGGAGGGATGATGATGGAGGGTTGATGGATGGTTAGATGGATAGAGGGATGATGATGATGGATGGAGGAATGATGGAGGGATGATGGATGGATGATGGAGGGATGATGATGATGGATGGAGAGATGGTGATGGATGGATGATGGAGGGATGGATAGAGGGATGATGGATGGATAGAGAGATGATGATGGATGGAGGGATAGAGAGATGGATGGAGAAATGGTTATGGAGGGATGATGATGGATGGAGGGATGGTGATGGAGGGATGATGATGGATGGAGAGATGGATGGAGGGATGATGATGGATGGAGGGATGATGGAGGGATGGTGATGGAGGGATGGATGGAGAGATGGTGATGGAGGGATGATGATGGATGGAGGGATGGATGGAGAGATGGTCATGGAGGGATGATGATGGATGGAGAGATGGTGATGGAGGGATGATGATGGATGGAGAGATGGATGGAGGGATGATGATGGATGGAGGGATGGAGAGATGGATGGAGAGATGGTGATGGAGGGATGATGATGGATGGAGAGATGGATGGAGAGATGGTGATGGAGGGATGATGATGGATGGAGGGATGGATGGAGAGATGGTGATGGAGGGATGATGACGGATGGAGGGATGGATGGAGAGATGGTGATGGAGGGATGATGATGGATGGAGGGATGGATGGATGGAAAGATGGTGATGGAGGGATGATGATGGATGGAGAGATGGAGGGATGAAGAGAGGGATGATGATGGAGGGATGATGATGGATGGAGAGATGGATGGAGAGATGGTGATGGAGGGATGATGATGGATGGAGAGATGGAGGGATGAAGAGAGGGATGATGAATGGATGGATGGAGGGATGATGATGGATGGAGAGATGGAGGGATGGTGATGGAGGAATGATGATGAATTTGATTTTTTTCTTTTGAGAAGAATTGGCATATATATGATATATATCAGTACAAGCGATTAATGGATTTGTCAGCATGAGCTCATAATGTTTAATCAGACTGTCATAACTGGATCTTCCAATCAAACGTCAGCCTTCTCTATGACGACGCATGCAGGATTCTCCAATCATTTAGTGCGCTTAAACTCCGCCCCTTTCTCACAATCCACTGCAGGCTCACATTCAGATCCGCCTCCATCCACTGACGCACAGAACCAAGCCCCGCCCTGCAGTAGACTGGTGCAGGGATGACGTCAGACCCGGAGGACTAAATCGTAGAACAACGCCGGTGGTAAACATAACCTGACGATACTGTGACGTTTTGTTCTACACCGTAAATCCCCCAAACGGTCTTATCTAGAAACATACGTTTTCAAAAACAATATGCATCTTCAGTGTATGTGTGTGTAAGAACAAAACGTCAATAAATAATAATACACTGAAAACATACTCTTGAGTCTGTCTCTGTTAGTGCAGGTAGCAAACGCTGCACAACCACCACTGAAAGCCGCAACCGCAGGGACGAGAGCTGATTTATCTCGACGCGTCGGCCTCGGCCAGTCAGAAGGGCAATAGCCGGGATTTATACCGCGCTCTGACAGCACTCTGAGGTTGTATATAATTGTGGATTATCTACTGAAATTCTTCGGCTTTGCTCCGATGGAAATGATCCACTGCATGCTATATAAATAACTCCGGGCCGCCCCACCAGACAAACGTCTTGTCTCCTGAAAGACTTTCCAAAACATGACGTCTAAAGCCCCGTGAGCCGGAGTTTGTATGCGTGTAGAAGCATGGTTTTGGTTAATTCGGTCTTTCATCATTCGAGGATACGAGGAATGCCTCTATTGTCTCGACTCGTGGCATATGGGCTCGATTGACGCGCCACTTACGCTCTTATGAAATGAAGGCAGATAGACTGACGCGGCGCTGTTTAGAGAGTAAATGACACGCAAACACACGAACAACCCTCAAACTGCAAAAAATGCGTACTATTTTAATATCTAAAACTTCTTAAATCAAGATACATTTACTTGAGGAGCAAAATGACTGAAGATGTTGTGATTTTTCAAGCTTGATCTTTGTTATCTAAAGTCATGTTGCTCTGCAAGTAAATGTATCTTGATTTAAGAAGGTTTTGATATTTGTACTCGAAAACAAGCGAAATACTGAGGAAGAAGAACTTCATCTGGAAGTGTTCAATAACGGCCAGTCCAGAGCTGTTATTCTTTGATAACCATTACTCATGCGATGATGTTTGTCTGCTGTCATTAAAATGTAAGAAAAACAGCTGTGCTTCGATGTGCTTTCCGCCTCTGAAGTTTTTTTTTGGTCTCTTTTGTGTTTTCATTATTGTGCCCAAAGTTGCCTGGATATTCCCGTGCATGGAGCGGTTACTGGGGTTTTGTTTTGGGAATTGCGGTCGCGCTTCCCAGGAAAATTACACGCCCCACCAGTGGCTTAATCAAAAGGACACCGTCTGGATACAGACACAAGTCCAACATTTTTATGTTCTTCTCCGGCTGTGATTAATGCTGAGCTTTGTTTGTCTGAGGTATTAACATGACTTCAGCTGCTTTGTCTCGAGAGTGTCCGCTTTAAACACAACAGACAAAAATATCAGACATTTATAATAATTTAATGCTGTAATTCAAGTTAAGATGCAACCGATTGACTCCTGAAAACAGCTGGAAATGATGCTTTATCTGAAATAAATATGATGAGGCTTCATTTATTTAATAAAAAATACAGTAAAAAAAAAAAAGTGTAACATTATTAGATTGTAAATCAGCTGTTTTCTATGTGAATATACAGTAAAGTGTAATTTATTCCTGTGATCAAAGCTGAATTTTCAGCATTACTGACACTGAAGACTGGAGTAAATTCAGCTTTGATCACAGGAATAAATTACACTTTACTGTATATTCACATAGAAAACAGCTGATTCACATTGGAATAATATTTCACTATTTTTACTGTAGTTATTTTAAATTGTAATATTTCACAATTGTTACTGTATTTTAAATTGTAATATTTCACAATTTTTTACTGTAGTTATTCTAAATTGTAATATTTCACAATTTTTTACTGTAGTTATTCTAAATTGTAATATTTCACAATTTTTTACTGTAGTTATTCTAAATTGTAATATTTCACAATTTTTTACTGTAGTTATTCTAAATTGTAATATTTCACAATTTTTTACTGTAGTTATTCTAAATTGTAATATTTCACAATTTTTTACTGTAGTTATTCTAAATTGTAATATTTCACAATTTTTTACTGTAGTTATTCTAAATTGTAATATTTCACAATTTTTTACTGTAGTTATTCTAAATTGTAATATTTCACAATTTTTTACTGTAGTTATTCTAAATTGTAATATTTCACAATTTTTTACTGTAGTTATTCTAAATTGTAATATTTCACAATTTTTTACTGTAGTTATTCTAAATTGTAATATTTCACAATTTTTTACTGTATTTTAAATTGTAATGTTTCACAATTTTTTACTGTAGTTATTCTAAATTGTAATATTTCACAATTTTTTACTGTAGTTATTCTAAATTGTAATATTTCACAATTTTTTACTGTATTTTAAATTGTAATATTTCACAATTTTTTACTGTATTCTAAATTGTAATTTCACAATTTGTTACTGTAGTTATTTTAAATTGTAATATTTCACAATTTTTTACTGTAGTTATTTTAAATTGTAATATTTCACAATTTTTTACTGTAGTTATTCTAAATTGTAATATTTCACATTTTTTTACTGTAGTTATTTTAAATTGTAATATTTCACAATTTGTACTATAGTTATTCTAAATTGTAATAATATTTCACATATTTTGCATCCTTAGTGATCAGAAGACTTCTTTTAAAAACATTTGAAAAATTCTTAATTATTCCCAACTTTTGACTGGTAGTACATATTACATTTATGTATTTGGCAGACACTTTTAATGCAAAGCAAAATTCAAGGTATACATTCCATCAGTTCACACCTTCCCTGGGAATCGAACCCATGACCTTCTGTTTATGCTACAGGAACGAAACGCAAAAGACACAACACAAACAAACTACACTGCGTGGGCAAAATCATCTAAAGATCAGGTAAAGTGAAGTAACTTTAAGCCAATCCATCAACAGCATGAGCGTGACTCTTTTAACCCTGAAGAGAGCAAAGGAGCTGAAACGGAGATCAGATTTCTGGTAAAAGTTGAAGAGAGCAGCGTGAAGGGCAGCGGGGCAGTCAGGTTGTCTCAGGGCATCTCTGTCTCGCTCTCGTCTCATAGTTCAGACATGTCACCGGCCCCTGAGACTGACCCCATGTCGCGACCCCTGCGCCGGGCCGTGTCACACGCCACGGGTGTAAAATCAGCAAACACAAACACTTAAAGACACACAGGACGAGCTGGGACGTCCAACTACTGTCTCTGATAGAGGCTTACCCAGGGAACAGGGAACGTTCTGGCAAGGTTCTCTGAACAAACATTCTTCCAGTAACGTTAATAAGTATCTCAAAACTCGAAAACGTTATTTATGGAACTTTTTTTCAGAAACATTTTAGTTGGGTGTTCGTCTAACATTTTTTAAATGTTACTACTTTTTGTATGTTCAGATAATAAAATCAATAAATCTCAATGTTAGGGCCCTTTAAAATCTATTTTTTTCCCAAATTCTGTGTTTTTAATTTTAATTTTTATGGAATTCCTTTTAATGGTTTAATGAAATTTTGAAGTGAATTCATAAAGCTTTAACAATGTTAATAATTCACTAAGAATTTTAAGAATAATAGCGCACTATGAAATGTGTTTTATTTTTTCAGAAATTCTGTGTTTTCCGTTTTAATGTTTCTGGATTCTGGTTTAATACAAATTAAAAAAAAAAAAAAAAGATGTCTAAACAATAGAATTCATAAAACTAACCATTTCTGGATTCTGTGGTTTATGATTTACAAATGTATCAAAAACAATGTTAATCAAATGTATACAATTTTAACAATTTAATCAGTCTTCATGTAAAATGTAATTAAATGAAGTGCTGCACATTGTTTAAATTAAAACATGAATGAAAAAGTGCTTAAAAATTCCTTAAAAAATACTGTTTTAATAAAATGTGTTATTGTTAATGTTATTATTACTTTGAGAAGTACATTCTACTGTACAATAGTAATACATCTCTGTCATAATTTCCTAAACCAGACTTTTGAGTTTCCACATTTTCCTCATCAGATTCTTCCAAAATCATCTGAGCAATTAATGTTTCATATTAATTGTAGAGCTCTAACTCAACTGACTATAAATATCATGAAACGTAAGTTTCGCTGGTCTTTTCTTCCCTATTGTGCTGTATATTCGAGTGAAACTGCTTCGCAAACAAGAACAAATGTAGGGCGGGGCTTGATTTTTTTTGTGGTTTGCTATTGGTGGATCTCATGTGAGTGACAGGTTGCCCCGCCCTCGTCATCAGAGAACAGAAGAGATGGCACAAGAGGGAGGAGAAGATATTCTGATTCAAGATTATGAGGAACATGAATTTAAAACAATAATGATGTGCACTGATAAATCATTTAGAATAAACTCCACTGTAAAGTGTTTTGAGTTTTAGAGCTTTTAAGTTCATTAATTGATGTTACATTTTTATTGATGGCAGTAAAACAGTTGATTTTGCACATTCACTGTGTGATTGGAGCAGAAGTATGAATATCAAAGGCCTCACACGTGTACGTCAGATGCACAGACCTCAAATCTTGCTCCAGAAACTCTTTCTTCACCACCTCGACTTCCTCTGCACTCTCACTTTAAACAGAAATGACTCGAGGAATAATTAGGAACACTTGGAGCTCTTTATGATAGCACGGCATAAATATTTATCCCTGTCCAGAAATACAGACGTCGTAGGTGCGCTCGCAACACCCTCCTTACGATCTCATGCCAACGCCCGAGGACTCGCGGGCCAGACGATCAAGGCTTTTTTGTTGTGGTGTGGATCAAATGCTAAGGCCCTTATTCTGTATTTATTGTCTTGCATTTTTGTGCTAATAAATGAGTGACAGACAGCTCGAGGTGGGGCGGCAGTGGTTTTGTAGCCGTTTTGTATTTTTCCCCCGGGTCACTGAGGATCAGAGTTTTTAACAACGATTCTCAAATGGAGGGGAATGAGGAGAGAGCATATCTAATTGCTTTCATATGCCGTATTATTGGCTGATTTAAATAATTGCAGACACCAGGGGCTGGGGGGGCGTGACCTTTGACCCCTGCGGCGGCCCCGAGCACAACTATGGTAAAAGTGCTTTTTTCCAGTGTAAAAACTGTTTAATGAAAAGAAGTTGCTTTTAACTGCTTGTTAATTGACAGACGGCGTGAAACTAAACTGATTGAAGCAAAATCATTCTGATAAAGGATAATAAAACGTTCATTTTTTAATAAATCATTTGAGCGAATGATTCAATGACTCACTTGGTGACACCCACTGAAATTAGTGGAGGAGTCGCTGAACCAATCAGTGAATCAATCTCTGTTTAGTGATTCAAAAGATTCACTAGAATGAATCACTGCTAACATTCTGCTGTCGCTGTGCAAATAATCAAAAAAAGTGTGTGAGAACCTGTTATACCTGTCGTTCTGTCCATCTCCGGCATTAAATCACAGACAAACGGATGGGATTCATACCTGTCAGCTCTTTCTTTAACTTGCGAAGGTCTTTTGCGAGATCTTCAAACTTGACCTGTGCAGCGTGGAAGAGATCCTGAGGTTCAGGCAGCGGGAAAACGCTTTTCTCTGTTCCTGCGTTCTGAAACACAACAACGACACAATCTTTCAGAAAGAAAGAAAGAGAAACTGTCTGCTTGTGCTCGACAAGAATTTTCTTACTTGGTATTTTTGTCTTGTTTTCCATTACAAATATCTACCCAGCTAACAAAAAAAAAATGTTTTTAAATAGTTTTTTCTTAGTTATTTGAACATTAAGGGAACTTTCCATTGTATCATTCTTCAAACATTATAGTAACATTACTTTTGAATGTTTTGAAACAAGTAGCAACATTTAAAAAAAAAACGCCAACTAAAACATTTCAGAAAAAGTTGACATTTTGATTCACAGTCGCTAAAGGGCGGCAAAACGTTCAAAGTAGGTGGAGCCACTTTTACTAATATGGCTATAACTCGTGAACGGAATAAGATATTTTCACCAAATTTGGTACACATGTATATGGGCTCAATCTTTGCTCACAGTAAAACATTGGACACTTGGTGGCGCTATAACATGAAAAAACATGAAAACAGCTATAACTACGCAACCATTAGTCTGATTGACTTGAAAATTGGCATGCAGTGTTTTGGTCCAAGGAGCCATGATTGTCTATGAGGACATTGCCGTATTTATCAGCCATCAGCCAATGAAATCTGAGCACCTATTAGACAAGGTTAACAGAGGCCGATCAGAACGAAACTCAGTGGGCATGTGCAGCTATAGTTAAGTCTTGTTTTCTGAGAAATTGATCAAAATGAAGCGAGTTTTTGCTTAAAGTAAGAACAAATATCTGTCGTTGTGGGTCAGAAAAAATAAACTAGTTTTCTCTTTGAATTAAGTTGTTTTTTCTGACTCCATAGTTTAATCTTGAACTCACTTAATTTTGATAAGATTTTTCAGAAAACAAGACTTAATATCTTGCATTTATTTTGCTTCTCCAGTAAATGTGTCTTGATTTAAGAATGTTTAGATATTTGTGCTGGAAAACGAGACAGAAACACTGAGGAAGAAGATAATTTCTGCACCACCAGAACTATATTACTGAATCATTTCTTCAGATGTCTTTGACGGCTGTTCTTTTTTATTGCATTACATCAGTGTTACTGTCAGTTTATGGGATTAAACAGCCACAGAGAGCTGTTTTGGTGATGTGCAGGAAAGCACAGCTAGAACGATGATTCAATCATGAGGCTAAAGCTCAAAGGCTGTACCTTGTCCATGTTTCGCAGGTAGTAAGACACCACATAATCCACCAGACTTATACGATTGTCCTGATGGGAAAAGAAAAGAATTAGTAGATGTTGAGGTGACTGTATCACACCAAATCAAGTAAATCACTTCTACTGCAAACACATTCAAACGAAGCTCAGTTCAGCTACAGAATCTGGTTCAGTTCAGGTTTATGGTGTTATTATTTTAATACCCTGCTCTTGACATCTTTTAATTTAGGAAGAATCTCCAGTCCGAATCCATCCGCCTGTCCTCTGGTTCTGTTTCCACCGTTCATGTAGTTTCCAAAGGCCAAAATGAGACCGATTATATCCTTCACACTCTCATTCTTAAGAAACACCTGTAGAAGCATAGCAAACACACAGAAATACACACTTACATACTTCATCTGCAGCACGTGTTCAGAACAGCATACTAGCTGAAGGTACCATATCATTTAGTTTTTCTGACTTCATTACTTTTCATTTTTAATTCCTAAAAAAAAGAAATGTCTGAGTTTTTTTTTGGAAGTTCAGTGAAATAATGAGTCAAGATGATGTTAAAAATCATGTTTGATGTTGTTCCGGTCAATTCATTACTCTGGAATTAGAAGGAATAATCAAATATAAACATACTAATTCAAAAAGTCTTGCAGCATGCAACAACAATCATTTCAATCAGCAGTATGTCACATTGACATCACATGACCTCATTTTTTTGCATGCCTACTTAGAGAGTGGTTTGCACATAAATTGTGTTCCTGATTTCATTATTTTTTGATGTATTTGCCATTTTTAATCCTGAATTCATTAGCAAATAACATGTCAAGATAATGTTTGATGTTGTTTCTGCTTGATTCGTCACTCTGGAAATAGGGAAATGGGAAATGTAGTATGTCATCCAGGTCGTTTCACATACTGTGAACAATATGCCCACTGCAGAAATATTAAAAGGGTTAGTTCACCCAAAAATGAATATTTTGTCATATCCTGACTTTTTCTCGCAATTCTGACTTTTTTTTTTGTCACAATTGCGAGTATATATCTGAGTTATAAAGTCAGAATTGTGTGATATTATCTGACATAAAGTCAGAATTGCAAGATATAAAGTGAGAATTGAGTTACAAAGTCAGAATTGTGAGATATAAAGTCAGAATTGAGTTATAAAGTCAGAATTGAGTTATAAAGTCAGAATTGTGAGATATAAAGTCAGAATTGAGTTATAAAGTCAGAATTGAGTGATATAAAGTCAGAATTGAGTTATAAAGTCAAAATTGAGTTATAAAGTCAGAATTGTGAGATATAAAGTCAGAATTGAGTTATAAAGTCAGAATTGTGAGTTATAAAGTCAGAATTGTGTGATATAAAGTCAGAATTGTGAGTTATAAAGTCAGAATTGAGTTATAAAGTCAGAATTGTGTGATATAAAGTCAGAATTGTGAGTTATAAAGTCAGAATTGAGTTATAAAGTCAGAATTGTGTGATATAAAGTCAGAATTGTGTGATATAAAGTCAGAATTGTGAGTTATAAAGTCAGAATTGAGTTATAAAGTCAGAATTGTGAGTTATAAAGTCAGAATTGTGTGATATAAAGTCAGAATTGTGAGATATAAAGTCAGAATTGAGTTATAAAGTCAGAATTGTGTGATATAAAGTCAGAATTGAGTTATAAAGTCAGAATTGTGAGATATAAAGTCAGAATTGAGTGATAAAGTCAGAATTGAGTTATAAAGTCAGAATTGTGAGATATAAAATCAGAATTGAGTGATAAAGTCAGAATTGAGTTATAAAGTCAGAATTGTGAGATATAAAGTTAAAATTGTGAGATATAAAGTTAAAATTGTGAGATATAAAGTCAGAATTGCGATATAAAGTCAGAATTGTGATATAAAGTCAGAATTGAGTGATATAAAGTCAGAATTGAGTGATATAAAGTCAGAATTGCGAGATATAAAGTCAGAATTGAGTTATATAAAGTCAGAATTGAGTTATAAAGTCAGAATTGTGTGATATAAAGTCAGAATTGAGTTATAAAGTCAAAATTGTGATATAAAGTCAGAATTGAGTTATATAAAGTCAGAATTGAGTTATAAAGTCAGAATTGTGTGATATAAAGTCAGAATTGAGTTATAAAGTCAGAATTGTGTGATATAAAGTCAGAATTGAGTTATAAAGTCAGAATTGTGTGATATAAAGTCAGAATTGAGTTATAAAGTCAGAATTGAGTTATAAAGTCAGAATTGAGTTATAAAGTCAGAATTGAGTTATAAAGTCAGAATTGTGTGATATAAAGTCAGAATTGAGTTATAAAGTCAGAATTGAGTTATATAAAGTCAGAATTGAGTTATAAAGTCAGAATTGTGTGATATAAAGTCAGAATTGAGTTATAAAGTCAGAATTGAGTTATAAAGTCAGAATTGAGTTATAAAGTCAGAATTGCGAGATATAAAGTCAGAATTGTGAGTTATAAAGTCAGAATTGTGAGATATAAAGTCAGAATTGTGAGATATAAAGTCAGAATTGTGTGATATAAAGTCAGAATTGCGAGTTATAAAGTCAGAATTGCGAGATATAAAGTCAGAATTGCGAGTTATAAAGTCAGAATTGCGAGTTATAAAGTCAGAATTGAGTTATAAAGTCAGAATTGAGTTATAAAGTCAGAATTGCGAGATATAAAGTCAGAATTGCGAGATATAAAGTCAGAATTGCGAGATATAAAGTCAGAATTGTGAGATATAAAGTCAGAATTGCGAGATATAAAGTCAGAATTGAGTTATAAAGTCAGAATTGTGAGATATAAAGTCAGAATTGTGAGATATAAAGTCAGAATTGTGAGATATAAAGTCAGAATTGCGAGATATAAAGTCAGAATTGCGAGATATAGTCAGAATTGTGAGTTATAAAGTCAGAATTGAGAGATATAAAGTCAGAATTGAGTTATATAAAGTCAGAATTGTGAGTTATAAAGTCAGAATTGAGTTATAAAGTTAAAATTGTGAGATATAAAGTCAGAATTGCGATATAAAGTCAGAATTGAGAGATATAAAGTCAGAATTGTGAGTTATAAAGTCAGAATTGTGAGATATAAAGTCAGAATTGAGTTATAAAGTCAGAATTGAGTTATAAAGTCTAAATTGAGTGATATAAAGTCAGAATTGCGATATAAAGTCAGAATTGAGTGATATAAAGTCAGAATTGTGAGATATAAAGTCTAAATTGAGTGATATAAAGTCAGAATTGAGTGATATAAAGTCAGAATTGAGTTATAAAGTCAGAATTGTGAGTTATAAAGTCAGAATTGTGAGTTATAAAGTCAGAATTGAGTGATATAAAGTCAGAATTGAGTGATATAAAGTCAGAATTGAGTTATAAAGTCAGAATTGTGAGATATAAAGTCAGAATTGAGTTATATAAAGTCAGAATTGAGTTATAAAGTCAGAATTGTGATATAAAGTCAGAATTGTGAGATATAAAGTCAGAATTGAGTTATAAAGTCAGAATTGTGAGATATAAAGTCAGAATTGAGTTATAAAGTCAGAATTGTGTGATATAAAGTCAGAATTGAGTTATAAAGTCTAAATTGAGTGATATAAAGTCAGAATTGAGTTATAAAGTCAGAATTGAGTTATAAAGTCTAAATTGAGTGATATAAAGTCAGAATTGCGATATAAAGTCAAAATTGAGTTATAAAGTCTAAATTGAGTGATATAAAGTCAGAATTGAGTTATAAAGTCAGAATTGCAAGATATAGACTTGCAGTTCTGACTTTATAACGCAATTCTGATAAATAAAAGTCAGAATTGCGAGATAAAAGTCGCAATTACCTTTTTTATTTTTTATTCAGTGATGGAAAGAAACTTCCATACAACAGTTAAGTCTTGAGTTAAGTCTTAAAAACTATAGAAGAGCAAAATAAATCTAATAGCAGCTTTCCTGACTTTATTTTACCTTACACACAGTAGAGATGGTCTCCACCTTACGATGGACAGAAGATATGGAGTCCGTAAAGACTGTCCGGAATATGATGCAGTGAGCACGACCGGCAAAATCCGGAATCTGGGAGAGTTCGTACAGGAATCTGCGCAGGAAGATGAAAGAGAAAAACCAATAAGATCAAAGAGGTCACAGCGTCTTCACACGAACACACGAATCTGGATGTAACTAAGTGCACTTAAGTGTAATTAAGTCAAATATTAGCGGCACGAGTCACAGAGACACACAATCATGTGCAGAGGATGGCTGGTTTCCTGTTTCATTAGCATACGGACGGACTCACACTGACTCACTACAGTGAAGGGTCAGAGGTCAAACACAGTGGTTTTACAGGAATAATTAAGATGTTTGTACAGCATGTGAGAGTAAATTTATCACCCTGCAGTCTTTAGAAACAGTATTTTCTTGTAAAACACTCTTTGAATTCATTATTTATTTATTTTTTTACAGTGTATTATGTTTAAGTCTTGAACAAATGAAGTTGATTGTTTTTCATGAACTGACGGATGACCGTATGATTTATCCCATCTTTAATTCTCCTCACTACATGGACTGAAGCAGCAGACTTCAAATATTATCTGCAGGTTTTTGAAATAAAATGTAAGGCTTTTTAAGACCTTTTTTAAGACCTGCACTAATAAAATTATTACCATATAGAGTTCCTGTCCACTTTTCCAGCTGTATTTTTCCATGGATTTCTCCCATAGGGATTTTTAAAAAGTATTTGTAAAGCGTTATAAGCCATGAATCAAACCAAACATCTACGAGGAGAATCATATCATTACAAACTTTGATTTTAAAAACAAAAATGTTTCTGAAAATTGGACAAAAAGACAAAGGTACTTAACGGCTTTAGTGAGGGAAAGAACTACAATCCCATGAAGCATTGCATTACAAATGATAGAGAAATATAAAACTACTTATGTACAAATATTGATTACATATATATATAAAAAAACAATATATTTTAAGTTGGGAGAGGGCGGAGCTAAAGAGCTCTTTCGGCACGTCTTTCGACTCTAATTGGTGGAATTTTCTGTACAGCATCATGGGTAATGTAGTTTTTCACCACAAATTCAGCTGTTAAACAATTATTTTAAAACTAAGTTGAAATAACACAGGCTGATGGCTTCAACAGAAGCAACAAAACCATCGATTAACATCCTCGTAGCTCACAGTAGGGTTGACTTTAAAGGTGTATAAATTATCGTTAAAAATCAATTTCCGTATAGAGATGTTTTTACTTCCAGAACCGAGTGCTGTGCTCTGTTGGGGATGTAGGTGAATGTTATTTATGGTAACATCCTAAACTGAAAAATGAATGTTTAAACAAGTTTTGACAAAAACAAGTTTTATGAAATTATAAACCTCCACATTTCAGCCTTTAACCCATTTTTTAATAAAATGCATGAGTCAAAATGATACATGATTATAGGTATTAATTAAAAAGCGCTCACATTTATTTAATGAAATCATCACCTTTTGAAGTTTAATCCTCACATTAAGCTGTATCGCAATTCCTGTTTTTCCATCTCCAAATTTAAGACTCTTGGAATGATAATTAAGATTTAAGATTATAACTGAATATTAAATAACTGAATTTGTTGTCCTAATACAATCAACAACAGTCTCTGATCTGACTCACGACACATTCAATGAAAGAGCGTTTGAAGGACGTACTGTTCAGGTTTATCCAGGAGTTTCACTTCATCTTCTTTAGACGTCTCGTAATGTTTCCTGATCTTCTCCAGTTCATCAGCCTGAGCTCTCTGCAAACATTCACAACAGAACCATTATTAGACATTTCAGCAACGAATCACGATCGACCAACTGGCTGACTACAGATGTAAAAGCGTAAAAAGTTATGTATATAATTTAAACAAATCCTCTAAAACGAGACTCAGAGTTAGTAACACGCACACTATTAAATACATTTAATGAAATAATAAAGGCAGTTTTATTGACGAGACGAACTTGAGGCAAACAGCTGGACTGTAGAAAGTGAATAAAAAAGTCAGGTTTCTTTATGCACTCACATTTTCATATAAAGCTTCGATGGTCTCCAGATCCACCACAGAGTGATCCACCGTCAGAACAGCTGCAATATAAAGGAGAAACAAACATTATTCCTCATTATTTCTGCTGCTTCCAGGTAAGAGCCACCAGATCCGCTCAGGGTCACAGAGAGAAAACAAATGCAAAAACACACCGGGATATGAAAGTCTGCTACGTTCGCCTTTCTGTTTGAAATGTTTGTGTTTGTTTGCAGGTTTAAATGTGTCTCAGTGTGAATTTTGAGGTTATTTTTTCCCCAAAACACACTAAAATATGAATGTCTGATATATTAGTGTCATTGACGAATAAGGTTTTTAAAAGTGAAAAAAAAAAAAAAAAACATAATGGAGATATACCTAATTAATTTTGAAGTTTTATTAAGTGTTAACAATGAGATTATGAGGTTTTTATAATCAGTTAACACTGCTTTTGACATTTTTTACAAGATTACAAAAAAACTAATTTGGTTTAACCAAAATTTCGGTTTTACCGACGATATTTTCAAACAATGCTAACAGGCTGATAGCTAGCTAGCTAGAAAAAGGACAATCAAACAATTATATTTAGTACAAGTTTTTAAAATATTACAACATTTTCCATGTTTTATAGCGGTTGTACCGAATGACCTGATGTTTGATCAAGTGAAAACATGAATTTATCAAATAGTTAAAAGAGTTAGTTACTTTGCTTCACGACCATGTGGTCCTTTGCAGGTGTCTGAATGATGTCACATCCTGTCACATGATATTGACCGCATGACTTGATCCAAAATGGTCCCTTTATATTGGTTACTCCGAATGACATCAATGAAATTCATTCTCATAACAAAGCAACGACTTCTACACATAATTTCAACACCATTTTGCACTATGTTGATATATGATGTTATAAAATCATGCCAGAATAAAATATATATACATTATTACATTTTAAGATATTTTAATCACAAATTAAATGGCTGTATTGGCCTTTGGAAGGTTAAACTGAATGACCTTTTGACACTTTAGAATCTTTAAAATATCTTTATATGCAGCAAAATATAATTAAAACCTTTTGGATTCAATATAAGAGATCTAGTTGTGCTACCTTACATACTTTGGATGTCATATCTTTGTTTTTTATTATTATTATTATTAAAGCCTTTGAACAAAAAAATGACCCGTCACGTCATTGACCCAATTCAAACTTCATTCTACATCACACGTGACGTTTTCTGTTTGAAATGTTTAATTCCAGGTTTAAATGTGTGTTTTATTAACTAGTCTGACTAACTTCTCCTACTTTTCTGAATCAAATTAGACCAATCAACAGTCATTTCATACAGACAATTTATAGATATTTCAGACTGTGCTCTATTTCTCTGTGACCAATCAGATGTAAGTCAATGAGTGTCATTGATCATGTGACTGTGTGTGTGTGTGTGTGTGTGTGAGACACTCTCAGATCATTAAGGAGGTGTTGCTCGTGTTGGCGCTGTGGAGACAGTCACCGGCTACAGTAAACAAATCAACCTGCCAGCAGGATCAGACATGCAGGCGCTCGGACAACTCCACACACACACACACACACACAGATCTCAAAAATCCAACAGGAAAATATAAGCAGAAAAACAGAGAAGTAGATGGTTCATGTGTGACATACGATAACAGGAATAATGTGAATGTGTTGGAGATCTCACCATGCTGAATGTCCTTCATCTCCAGGTGGAGGCTGGATATTAATATTCCCACGGCCTGAGAGCGTTTGCCATCCAGCAGCTTGATGATCTAAAGACATAGAAGATAATCACAATTATCACTGACATACGTCTACATGATGTCCACTAATCATCGTCTGTGATGATGTTGTTTCAGGAGTCACGTCATGTGCCTTCATCTATAACAAGCAGAAACATCAAAACGCTTCAAACGCTCACATGTGATGCTGTCACAATCAGGACCTCGCTGTGAGAAAACGGCAGAAAATGGCACCATAAAAGGGCATCATTGAGGTCTGGACGAGCACCGAGGAGATTTTATAACAAACTATAAATTCACAGGATTTTTATTTGTTCCTACACATGGTCACAATTACTAATGACTGAATTCCCTCATAAAGGCCACAACAGTGTTGGCACGGTAAAGACCCGCTCTAAAACTTAATGTTTCGGTCTTCTTCATTAGGTAGCGACGGCATTGCGGTCGTTAAGCTACTGCGGCGTTCAGTGGGAACCAGCGCGACGGGTCTTTAGAAGCGAGTATTGCATTACGGCAGGTGAAGTGAGCGTTCATTACTAATGTGAGCAGAGATACAGACGCATCCTGCATCTCTCTCGTATCACTCCACAATATTTAAAAAATATTACCATGATTAAACATTATTAAGAAATATGTGTGAATGTCAACGTAAAGGATTAGTTCATGTCAGAATTAAATTGTCCTAATAATTTACTCACCCCAAGATCTTTCTTACTTCAGTGAAAAAGAAATTATGTTTTTTGAGGAAAACATTCCAGGATTTTTCTCCATATTTTTTTATGGTTTAACAATAAACCATGTGACCCGGTGTCATGTGACTCGTTAGTGTTACAAGGTCTCAGGTGTGTTAAATTTAGCGTCATCGCTCTCACTCTCTCATACTGGAAGTTCAACATGGCCCCTCATGGCAAAGAACTCTCTGAGGATCTGAAAATAAGAATTGTTGCTCTACATAAAGATGGCGTAGGGTATAAGAAGATTTCCAAGACCCTGAAACTGAGCTGCAGCACGGTGGCCAAGACCATACAGCGGTTTAACAGGACAGGTTGCACTCAGAACAGGCCTCGCCACGGTCGACCGAAGAAGTGCACGTGCTCAGCGTCATATCCAGAGGTTGTGTTTATGAGTGCTGCCAGCATTGCTGCAGAGGTTGAAGGGGTCAGAGGTCAGCCTGTCAGTGCTCAGACCATACGCCGCACACTGCATCAAACTGGTCTGCAGAAGGAAGCCTCTTCTAAAGATGATGCACAAGAAAGCCCGCAAACAGTTTGCTGAAGACAAGCAGACTAAGAAACCATGTCTTGTGGTCTGATGAGACCAAGATAAACTTATTTGGTTCAGATGGCGTCAAGCGTGTGTGGCGGCAACCAGGTGAGGAGTACAAAGACTAGTGTGTCTTGCCTACAGTCAAGCATGGTGGTGGGAGTGTCATGGTCTGGGGCTGCATGAGTGCTGCCGGCACTGGGGAGGACAGTTCATTGAGGGAACCAACATGTACTGTGACATACTGAAGCAGAGCATGATCCCTCCTTTCGGAGACTGGGCCGCAGAGCAGTATCCCAACATGACCCCAAACACACCTCCAAGACGACCACTGCCTTGCTAAAGAAGCTGAGGGTACCTAAACCCTATTGAGCATCTGTGGGGCATCCTCAAACAGAAGGTGGAGGAGAGCAAGGTCTCTAACATCCACCAGCTCAGTGATGTCATCATGGAGGAGTGGAAGAGGACTCCAGTGGAGACCTGTGAAGCTCTGGTGAACTCCATGCCCAAGAGGGTTAAGGCAGTGCTGGAAAATAATAGTAGCCACACAAAATATTGACACTTTGGCATTTTCACTTAGGGGTGTACTCACTTTTGTGGCCAGCGGTTTAGACATTAATGGCTGTGTGTTGAGTTATTTTGAGGGGACAGCAAATTTACACTGTTATACAAGCTGTGCACTCATTTCTTCAGTGTTGTCACATGAAAAGATATAATAAAATATTTACAAAAATGTGAGGGGTGTACTCACTTCTGTGAGATATTGTATATACACACATATATATATATATATATATATATATATATATATATATATATATATTCCCCAGTCATAGCAAGCAGTAATGATTAAAGTTTAATAAACAAATTTGAACAGCTAGTTTATAAAACCAAAATAAAATAATAATAAAAATCAAGAGCTCTTATGTCCTCTTTCAATACATTTTGGCTTTAACAAGATTTTCCCATGGAATCTGGTGTCCTCCATGATTCCTATTTATTCTGACATCAAAGCACTTGATTGCGAAGGCAGCATTATTCCTTATTTCCTTACAGGAATCCAGATAATTTGTTAATAGATAATTTGTAGATGCACTCATACTGCTGCAGCTCACATGTGTGGAAAAGGCACATCTGAACTGGTTGAAATCAGCTCCCTAATAGAGAGGTTGACTGTAAAAGTATGTTATGTATTTTGAAAATACAAAAATACTAAGCTTAAATGTATTTAAATACGTAATAGTATTTTGTATTTCAAATACATGTATTATGCGCTGTGATTGGTTGAGCGCATATATCGCATTTTGCAGAGAAAGGAAAGAAAAAAAAGGGAGAAAACATGACGGAATAACACGACAGATGTCGCATTTTGCGCAAAATTAATAAATGACTTTTTAATACTGACCAGATACAATACTGATTTTGGCAACAAAAAAAAGGCGTTTATCGTGTTTTGGAAACAAACTCTTCATATGTAAATAAGTATTTTTAATATTTGCATTATATTTATTATTTTAAAGAAATACTTTATTATTTTATATATTTAAAGTACATATAATATTTTATATTTATAAAGGGATGGACCTCTTTGCCTTCAGAATTGCCTTAATTCTTCATGGCAAAGATTCAACAAACTGTTGGAAACAGTCTTCAGAGATTTTCCTCCATATTGTCATGCTCCAGATTTGTGGGCTTCACATCCATGACATGAATCTCCCGTTCCAGCACATCCCAAAGCTGCTCTGAGGAGGCTGTTTGAGGTTGTTCAAGAAACCAGTTTGAGATGATTTGAGGTTTGTGACATCAGAAGATAGGTAGACTGGACATGGTCAGCAACAATACTCAATTGGTACTAAGAGGCCTAAAGTGTGCCAAGAAAACATCCTCAAGGCATTACAAGGCAGGATGATCCATGCTTTCATGTTGTTTACAGCAGATTCTGACTCTGAATGATGCAGAAGAAATCCATCGGACCTGGGAACATTTTCCAATTATCAGTGCTTATTTGAGTTACTGTTGCCTTTCTATCAGCTGAACCAGCCTGTTCATTCTCTGGCATCAACAAGGCATTATTTTCTCTTTTTCTGACCATTTTCTATAAACCCTAGAGATGGTTGTGTGTGAAAATCCCAGCAGATCAGCAGATTCTGAAACACTCGGACCAGCCCGACACGTTCAGTTAAATCACCTTTCTTCAGATCAAGTAGCCACTGCAATAAACATTAATATTACATTGTTCCATAAGGTGAAGTTCATGAATTCTGCAATTTCAAACACAGAAAACCTCGATCCACATCCATATGAATCCTGCGTGTACAGTTGGCCATCGAGCGCTTCCCAGAAGAGACGGACAATAAACAGAGCATTAAAGGCTTACAGTCAGAAACAATTAAAATGTCAGTTTGTTTAAGAAACACAATTACTGTTCAAGTCACATATTAATAATGATTCATCTGGGCGTGTGATGTTTACATACTTCACAGAGCTAGAGGAACATCACGAGACAAGAGAAACACCAGAACATGCAGAAAGAAGAGAAAAGAAAAACAAAAATAAATTAATAAATGAGCAAAATAAATAAACAAATAAATTAATTAATCTATCTATCTGTCTGACGTTGTAAAGTTGGAGTAATTTCTGCAGTTTTTGGAGTTTGAGTTCAGAAAGTTACAGCATGTTTTTATAGTATAATAGACTCAACAGTTGATAATGAAATATTTAAAATAATGAAACTGAATTAGAACAGCACACACACACACAGCTCCAGTATTATTCTAACGTCTTATTTGCACAAATATTTGGACACATGTTCTCCTGAAAGCTCGACTGACGCCACATGTTAGTGATTAGAGCTTGTCCAGTGAGCAGACGGAGATGACAGAGGCTCCGCCCCCTCATGTCATCCCGCTGCGCTTTGATATGATAATCAGGAGTGAGAAAAGGCGCCGAGAATCCGTGCAGCGGATGCATCCGAACACATGACACAAATTAGCCGTCGTGTTTGACCCTGCCCTCCGCTGATTTCCCAATTGATTGTGTTTTTGGGAGAGGTGCGCTGCTGATAGATGGTTTTCCGCACACTTTGAAGAGAGCGATTTCCATATTATCTACATGTGTCCGGCACAAACACACCACCCAAACACACACACACCAGCATTTGATTTACATAATATTAGAACACACACACTCACAGATTTCCTCACCTCTCCCAACAGACAGTAAGAAATGTTCTAAAATTTATTATATATTTATATAAGACTGTAGGAAATATTTTAAATGTTTAAAATATATATATATATTTTAAGTATTTTTATAAAACATTTTAATTTTACACATTTAATTGTAAACATATATATATATATTAAGGATGTGCAACAGCGAGTGAGTACTCGACCATGACAGCGACGATCGATCGTGTAAACGAAGATTGAAATGTTGTTGTTTTTTCTTCTTCTGCTCCTGAATGGTTATAGCAGAACAGCAAGATAACTAGTGTAACTAGTGCAATAATAGTTACACTTTCGGTCAAACTTTTTGCAGATAAAAGTTATAATAGCTACATCTGATTAATCTAATATAGCATGCGTATATTTGTTAACATGCTGAATGCGCTGCATATCCGTGTTTAATTTCATGCTCAAATACAGTGTCCGATATCTGAGTTATTTGATTGCTTTTCTTTAAAAAAATACTGATCTTATAATAATGCAGCAGTGCTTTTTTCGTCATATTTGTTCAGTGGCATAGGCTAATTCGTATCATTTGTATGGCGTCGAATACGCGCAGACAATTTTCACTGGCATTTGCATCCTTTTATGCAGATATAAGTTGTAATGTTACGTCTATGTTATGTATCTGAGCTATCTGATTAATATCACAGGATGTGTCATAGAACGGGCTTCAGTCTACTGGCATAAAGTCACTCTTCACTTCAGCTATTCCTTTTAGATGCTTCTTAATAACATTGTTGCATCATAATCATTATCTAACAGTGCTCTAATCACGTGTTCATGTTTTCACAGACAGGTTTTCATGTCATATTTTTATTTTTAACATTCATTTTCATAACAGTCTTCAGATATTTTCATTATCTCCATGCCCCGCCCCCCGAGTACTCGATTACCCGTTTTTGAAACCTATCGATGATCGAAATGAAAAATTGCCAAAAAGGCCCATCCCTAATATATATATATATGTTTACTGTTAAATATATTTAAAAAATATTTTAAATGTTTAAAAAAATATATAAAAATACTTAAAATATATAAATAAAGCATTTTAATTGTACACATTTAAATGTACACACACATACATATATATATAAATATATATAATTCTTACATTATATATATATATATATATTTATATATTTCCTTATAAATGTAAATGTAAGAAATCTTATATATGTGTGTGTGTGTGTATATATATATATATATATATAAACAAATATATAAAAATACTTTAAATATATTAAATAATAAATATTTTAAATTTACACACACATACATAGTGTAAAGAAATATTTTATATAAATATATATATTTACATATTTACATGTTTACATTTAAGAATTTATACGTATCTATATATATCTATATATCTATATATATATATATATATATATATATATATACACATACACATGTATAAATCCTTAAATGTAAACATGTAAATATATAAATATTAGGGCTGTCAAAATTAACGCGATAATGCACGCGATTAATGTTTTCAGTTTTTCAATATTTAACGCAATTAGCGCAGCATTTTTTTTTGTTATCCTATGGCTGTATATATGATCACGCTTTAATTTATTTGAGTGTTATTAAACCATTCAAACGTGATAAGACACAAAAAAGAACTCAAATCTGTACTGGCGTGCTGTCAAATTGCTTTTAGAGGGAAAAGCTGGCCATAACTGCTGTTCTAGGATCAGTTTTGTCTGTAATAATAGCGTATTGGCGAAACAGATTTGGCAAATGATCCAGTGTGTATCTGTGTTTGTGCTCTGGAGAGCGTCAAAGGTTTCTGTTTACAACGTGTTTTGCAGCCTTGAGCAACGCAGCCGATCACAAACATATCTGTTGATTTCTTGAATGCTACGGCCAATCAGAGGCGTTATTTTAAATATTTGTTTAATTATATGCAAAATATTTCTTACATATACATATAAAGCATTTCTTAAATTTATGAATTCATATTCAATTTCATGTTTGAAACAAAAACACTTTAGTTAATTAGCTAATGCTGATCATCAGCTCAAAGAGCCTGTATTCTCTGAGCAGCGTTACACACGTGAAGGCAAACACGCCTGCGCCGTCATCACTCTGAGCTCTCAGACGCGACGCCACAAGTGAGACAGCAGCAGTATTGATCACGTCCCGACACACCTGACGCTCGCTATCGGCCCGTCGGATCCTGCTCTATTGCACCGTCAGGACATCGACTCCAGACTCGTCTGGCTTTCCTGGAGGCCGGATTCTCAGAAGGGTGATTCAGAACGTGTAAACACACACATAAATAATAGATCTGCAAACGTGTCGCTTGTGTTTAGCCATTCTTTCAGAAATTGCATCGTCCTGCCAAAACAAGAGAGTTCCAGCATCTATTAACCTTTTCACCATTGCTAAAACTTATTAACGGCGTCTTAAATGATCATTGGTTTCACTTAAATCACACACAGAAAGGAAGAACATAGCTGGATACTCGCTCATAAAAATGCATTAATCCTAATTTATTTAATTTTTATTTAAAATAATATTATTAACAATCAGAAAATCCTGCAGCTCTTATAGCAAAATGAAGTCTATCTATGGGAAACTGTAGTAAATCAACGGTTAAAGGTGACGTTGGAGATGTTTTGGATGCTCTAATACTTTCTTGCAGAATGAACTAAGTAAACAGCTGTAAACACTGGCGCTTTTAAACCGTTGCTCTGTTTGTTTGAGCGTCACGACCAGCTCAACACAGCAACACTGACTCAACCTCATGCAGTTAGTAATTATTTGTGCAATTCTGCAATTCAGATACGCTTCAGCTGTGAGGATCGGCTATTTTCGATATTCAATAAGAAAACGTGCATCAACTACAATGGAAACACATTTAATGAATAAATAAAATAAAATAAATTCCACTTTTTTTTGCAAATTTGGCCAGGATTCCGGGGTTAAACTACTCTTTTTCGAAGGACATCCTGAGATTTTTAATGACCACAGAGAGTCAGGACCTCAGTTTAACGTCTCATCCGAAGTATCTGAAATGGTTCTAATACTCTTTTTCTGCAGTATCGATACACCGATAGAAGGCGTGCGTTCTCACTCTCTCTTCTCTCCGATGGCGAGGTGACACTCCCGCCTCCTCGCACTCACTCGTCTCATTCGCTCCGGTTGAATAGTGCTTGTATTGCGCATAATTTTAGTCATTCATGCAGGTTTTGCGCTCACACTAAAAGCGTGATCTATATAAGTTGCCTCTCTGACAGTTTGTGAGTGCCAAATTTAGTTCTTTTTCGTGGCTTATTACCACCTGAAATGCTTAAAGCCATGTTTATTTCATTTGTCTCTTTATTCTATTGTATTTTTTGAGTTTTGTAAATGCATTATTTTTCTAGCATGTTTGTAGCATGTTTTACTGCATTGCTAGTATGACGTGTTGTAAGCATTTTTAGCATGTTGCTAACATAAATTAGCATGTTATTAGCATGTGTTACCAATTTGATAACACCTTTCTAGCAGGTTTTAACACTTTGCTAACATGTTTTAACAGCTTCTTAGCATGTTGTTAACATGTTTAACATGATTTTGCATGCTAACATGTTTTAACATGTTGCTAACATTAATTAGCATTTTGATAACATATTTTTAGCATGTTGCTAACATGAATTAGCATGTTACTAGAATATTACTAGCATGTCTTTCCAAATTGCTGATATGTTGCTAACAGGTTTTAACATTTTGCTAACATGTTTTACCAGTTTTAGTGCATTGCTAGCATTAACATGTTGCTAACATGTTTAGCATGTTGATAGCATGATTTTGCATGCTAACATGTTTTAACATGTTGCTAACATGAATTAGCATATTGCTAGCAGGAATTAGCACATTGCTAACATGAATTAACATTTTGATAACATGATTTAACACATTGCTAGCATGATTTAGCACGCTGCTAGCATTTTTAACACATTGCTAGCATGAATTAGCATTTTGCAATATATTTTAGCACGTTGCCAGCATTTATTAACATGTTGACATGTTTTAGCACATTGATAACATAAATTTGCACACTACTATCATGATTTAGCACTTACTCGTCAGGTTTTGCGCTCACACTAAAAGCGTGCGCACCACTGATCTATATAAGTTGCCTCTCTGACAGTTTGTGAGTGCCAAATTTAGTTCTTTTTCGTGGCTTATTACCACCTGAAATGCTTAAAGCCATGTTTATTTCATTTGTCTCTTTATTCTATTGTATTTTTTGAGTTTTGTAAATGTTTTAAAAATGGTTATGCCAATGTTAAGGGAACATTCAATTTTATCATTCTTCAAACATTATGGGAACGTTACTTTTGAATGTTCCCTGAACGTTCTGAAACAAGTAGTAACATTTAAAAAATGTTAGACGAATGTCTAACTAAAGCATTTCAGAAAACAAAAGGTCCATGAACGATGTATTTTTGTGCTAACGTTTTGAGAACATTATTAAAGACCAGATAACTTTGAACAAACATTCTATTAATGTTACTGGAAGAACGTTTGCTCATAACTTTGAGAGAACCTTGCCAGAACGTTAAACAAAGTTCTGAGAATGTTCCCTGTTAGCTGGGAAGGAGTAGAGAGTGAGGAACAAAATTAAGTCTCTGAAAGTTTGTTGAAACTGACCAACAAAGACTCGACAGGAGCGATGTCTGATGCTCACGTAGCAGGAGCCCAGAGTGACCACACACACACACACACACACACACACTCACACACACACACACACACACACACACACACTCAGGCGACGTGGAGCCCCAGCTGATTGATCAGGTGTGTCTGGACTGTTTTGGGTCCTCATGGACGCCAGACCAGTGCTGACCTGCACAATCAGTCATTACTGTCACAACTGCACTGTACAGAGAAAATACACTGCAGATATTGCTGAAAGAGTAATATTGAATATTGTCTTTTAAACCCCATATGTGCTGATCTGGGCAAACCTGTCAATCTGATCAAAATACTACTAGTGCAAAGGGGGATTATGGGAAACAAGAGCTCAAAATAAGCTTATTATATGCAAGTACTAACTGTAGGTCCCTCATAACTTGCATGTCACTTATAAATTAAGACAAAGTACAATGATCTTGATGAAACCAACACATTGTCGTCACATGTTAATGGTAGATTGATGCACTTTAACCAATTAAAATGCCAAATGAACATTAAAGTCCCCATGAAATCAAAATGGAGAATTCTGGTGTTTTAATGTAATATTGCAGTATGATTTATCAGTGCACATCATTATTGTTTTAAATTCATGTTCCTGGTAATCTTGAATCAGAATATCTTCTCCTCCCTCTTGCAGCATCTCTTCTCTGATGATGAGGGCGGGGCAACCTGTCACTCACATGAGATCCACCAATAGCAAACCACAATCATCCAATCAATTCCCCACAGACAAAATCAAGCCCCGCCCTACATTTGTTCTTGTTTGCGAAGCAGATATACATCACAATAGGGAAGAAAAGACGAGCACAACTTCCCTTTCATGACGACTTTAAGGTCGCTAGGTTTGGAAGTGAGACACAGAATGTGCCTGAAATGCCCTCTAGTGGTGAAAACGATGTGACATCCTTTAATTACAAGCTATAAACACTCTATGTATTCATGTTAACACACAAAGTATCTTTACAGGAAGGGTTAGTAAATGCAGGTAAATCCAGAACATTTTTCTGACCGTTATGTACAACCAGCAAAGATATCAATCTCATTATTTGTCATGGTTGTGACGCACCTTTTTGGCTTTGTTCTTCTTCTCGTACGTGTCTGACAGCGGTTTCTTCTTGGCTTGTACGGTGGCTTTAGAGAACAGATCCTCAAACTCTTTGGTGTTTATGATATCAGGCTCTTCCAGTGAACTCCAGAGAGTGTTATTACTGTAAAACACACACACACACACACATTGGTCAGTGTTTGAGAACATGGGTCAAGCGCTCTTAAAATAACACTGATGGAGGAACAGATGTGAAAAGGCAAACAGCATTAGTTTAGAGTTTATTTCTACTTTCTGTGTTCATTGTTGTGCTGTGACTCCATGAAACTGAAGACACTGAGACTCAACCTCTGAGACTGATCTGAAATATCTTTGAACGACTCTCTCAGACTCCAGTATCGAGGATGAGAATTATTTGGTTTCTGCCGTTGCTGAGAAACATGAGCAACACAAACAGGCCGATGGCGTACGAAGGAGACTTTATCCTGACAGGAAAAAACTTATATCGGGGAATACAGCCTGATAAGAGGATATGTATCCTAGCAGCCTCCTCCACGCTGTAACGGACTTTCATATATCAGAGTTTATGAAGCTTATGAAGGTCAATGAAATCTACACTAGGATGTTTACATGGTGATCCTCAAATGTTTTCTCTCACATGTTTCTCCTAAATAAGTAAAAAGAAATTTTTTAGAAGTTTTTATTTTTCTTCTTCTCACTAACAGATATTTAAAATCAAATTTTAAACACAAAAAAGTAAAAAGAACTAGCTAGGCTAGCTGATTATCATAGATATTGTTGTCAGGTCATACCGCCGTTAACACTTTCTCCGACAAGTGAATGTGATGAGACCTGTTTTCCTGTTTTGTTCACGTGGCGTTCGGCATAAAGCCTATTAATATTTGGTAAACATTCTCGCAATGTTGAGAGGTAACGTTCTTAGAACAATGTTCTCTGAACATCCTTATAATGTTATTAATATTTGCTGAATGTTTTTGTAATGTTAGCAGAAAACTTTGTGACAACTACAAACTTTTATGTTGGCTTGACAAGTTCCAAAGTTTTATAAGCTTCCTAGCTAATTTTATCATGTTGTTAGCATGTCTTAGCATGTGTCTAGAATTATTTTTCTAGCATGTTTGTAGCATGTTTTAGTACATTGCTAGTATGACATATTATAAGCATTTTTAGCATGTTGCTAACATGAATTAGCATGTTATTAGCATGTCTTACCCAATTGTTTGGTAAGGTTTTAACACTTTGCTAACATGTTTTAACAGTTTCTTAGCATGTTTTAGTGCATTGCTAACATGTTTAGCATGTTTGTTAGCATTAACGTGTTGTTAACATGTTTAGCATTTTGGTAACATGATTTTACATGCTGCTAACATGTTTTAACATGTTGTTAACATGAATTCGCATTTTGATAACATATTTTAGTATGTTGTCAACATGAATTAGCAAGTTACTAGCATAATACTAGCATGTCTTTCCAAATTGCTAACATGTTTTAAAATTTTGCTAACATGTTTCTTAGCCTGTTTTAGTGCATTGCTAGCATGTTTTAACACATTGCTAGCATTAACATGTAGCATGTTGATAACATGATTTTGCATGCTAACATGTTTTAACATGTTGCTAATATGAATTAGCATATTGCTAGCAGGAATTAGAACATTGCTAACACGAATTAACATTTTGATAACATGATTTAACACACTGCTAAAAAGATTTAGCATGCTGCTTGCATTTTTAACACATTGCTAGCATGAATAAGCATTTTGCTAACATATTTTAGCACATCGCCAACATGAATTAACGTGTTGGCATGTTTAAGCACATTGACAAATTAACACACTACTATCATGATTTAGCATGCAGCTAACATGTTGCTAGCATGTTTTAACTTGCTGCTATTACAAATTAGCATGTTGCTAACATAATTAAACATTAAACTAGCATGTTCTTAATTATTAATGATAGAAAAATAACACTGGCTCAGAGTGTAAAATGCCAGTGTTTTTGAGCTCACAGAACTGGTCTGCTATCAAAATGTTTGATAAAAATGCAGTAGCAGATGTCATGACTGAGCAGCGCGACTGTAATGATGTAATTTAACAGCACTACTGTAACATTTACTGCCTCAGTAGAGCTGAGGGCGCGTGCGGGGAAGAATCACTGTACATCCTTCTCTAATCCCTCTAACAGTAACACAGGCCCATAAAGCTGCTCATATAAACACTTGAACACGCAGCGGAAGCTCCTCTGAGCCCGCGACACAGGCGTGCAGATGCATTCACACAGAACTGCAGAACTGAGTGTGTGTGTGATTCAACTGGAAATTAATGAAACTGACTAAAACTGATCATTTACATTTATGCATTTGGCAGATGCTTTTATCCAAACTGACTTTCATTGCATTCAAAGTATGTATGCGATCAGTTCATGCGTTTTGAATCGTACCCTTGGCATTGCTAGTAAATATGATATTTGTGGTAACACTTTAGAATACGGTTAATGCAGATGGACAAAGTCATCTGTCTGAATGCGTTTCAGTGATTAAATAGCAATTTTAAGCTCAGAAACATTTATATTGGGCAGACATTGTGCAAAGCGTTACGTTTTTGAGAGCAAACAAAGTTTCTCAGTGGAAAGCAAAAGTTTTTCGAGAGAATGCAAAGTTTTTCGGTGGAACAAAAGTTTTGTGAGGGAATGCAAAGTTTCTCAGACTAACGCAAAAGTTTTGAGAGCGAACGCAAAGTTTCTCAGACTAACGCAAAAGTTTTGAGAGCGAACGCAAAGTTTCTCGGTGGAACGCAAAAGTTTTTCGAGAGAATGCAAAGTTTTTCGGTGGAACAAAAGTTTTGTGAGCGAACGCAAAGTTTCTCGGTGGAACGCAAAAGATTTGTGAGCGAACGCAAAGTTTCTCGGTGGAACGCAAAAGTTTTGTGAGCGAACGCAAAGTTTCTCGGTGGAACGCAAAAGTTTTGTGAGAGAACGCAAAGTTTCTCGGTGGAACGCAAAAGTTTTGTGAGAGAACGCAAAGTTTCTCGGTGGAACGCAAAAGTTTTGAGCGAATGCAAAAGAGAGAAGCGGTCAAGCAACAGGAGGATCTACATACTCTTAAATGTTTTTGTGTCTTTTCTAGTTTGATTTTAGTGCTGTGTCGTTGCTAGGAAAGTTTGTTAACTGTATTCACATGGCAAGTCGCGTTTGTTCTCGTTTCGCTCTGAGGCGTGACCTGCTGAACTAATTAATGTTGTATCAAGTTGGTATAAAACTGTGTAGTATACCGCGGGAGCGGACACAGCAGCCCTCGTGTAAAGGCCGAAGAGTGTAAGGACCAGCGACTCTACCTGCGTGACTCCATCGAGCAAGGACACTGACAAGGCACTTGGTTATCGCTCTAATTCTTTTTCCTTCTTTCTTTCCTCTTTTATACAGTTTGTTCTTGTCTGTCGATCTTGCGACCTGTTTTAGATATGCGTTTCCAAATTCCCACTATTACTAACACTCGTAAATCACATGCCACACATTGGAGGCACTGCAATCATAACAACCTGCGTATTTTTCTATTTCTATTGGTCTCTGGAATTGTCAATCTGCTGTAAACAAAGCAGACTTCATCTATTGCTACTCATTCAGGTCTCCATCTCATGGCTCTGACTGAGACATAGATCAAACCAGAGGACACTGCCACACCGGCAGCCCTCTCCTCTAATTTCACTTTCTCCCACACCAGATTGGGAGGGCTGGTGGTACTGGTCTGCTTATGTCCAATGAATGGAAGTTCAATCCTTTACCATCTCTCTTTGACAATAGCTCATTTGAATCACATGCAATTACCGTCACGTAATCCTTAGTCCTTTGCGTCTATTGCGATCTCAAAATTCAGGCCAGCTGATAATACCTAGAATATCAAAATCAACCGCAGGCGGTAGACCCTTTCCAATCACCCTACTACCTGTCCGCTGGACCCTATCCCCACTCATCTTCTTCAGACCATCTCCTCGTCAATTGTACCTGCACTCACATCATCAATTCTTCTCTTCACGCCGGTACATTCCCCACAGCTTTTAAGCAGGCTAGGATTACCCCACTGCTTAAGAAAACCACTCTGAATCCAGCACTTTTAGAAAACTATAGACCCTTCTTCCATTCATTGCAAAGACACTTGAGAGAAAGACTACTTATCTCACACAGAACAACCTCCTTGACAACAACCAGTCTGGCTTCAAGAGTGGCCACTCAACTGAGACTGCCCTGCTCTCAGTTACTGAAGCCCTGCGTTACTGAAGCAACTTCAAAATCATCAGTACTCATCTTGCTGGATCTGTCTGCTGCTTTTGACACTGTTAACCACCAGATCCTCCTGTCAGCCCTCATGTCGAAGGGCATCTCAGGAACCACACTCCAGTGGTTCGAGTCTTACCTCTCAGGTAGGTCCTTCAGGGTATCTTGGAGAGGTGAGGTGTCCGAGTCGCATCATCTTGCTACTGGGGTACCTCAGGGCTCAGTGGACCACTTCTCTTCTCCATCTACATGTCATCACTAGGATCTCTCTTTCAGGAACATGGTTTTTCCTATCACTGTTATGCTGATGACACACAACTCTACCTCTCATTCCAACCAGATGATCCGACGGTTGCTGGTCGCATCGCAGCCTGCCTGACAGCCATTTCTGCCTGGATGAAGGACCACCACCTTCAACTCAACCTTGCAAAAACGGAACTGCTTGTGGTCGGTGCCAACCCAACACTTGATCATAACCTTTCCATTCAACTTGGGTCGTCAACCATAACTCCTTCCAGGACGGCCAGGAACCTTGGAGTGGTGATGGATGATTGTTTAAGCTTCACAGATCATATTGCTACAATGGCCTGGTCCTGCAGATTTGCCTTGTACAACATTAGAAAGCATGCATGCACTGTCAAGCCTCTACAACTGATCCAGAATGCTGCAGCAAGACTGGTCTTTAACGAACCGAAGAGAGCGCATGTCACACCTCTCTTCATCAGTTTGCATTGGCTGCCAATAGCTGCTCGCATCCCTGATGTTTCTCTGATGTTTGCCTACAGAACAACCACTGGCTCTGCACCACCATACCTAAACTCACTACTTCAGACTTCTGCGCCCACTACTTCTCCATCTATCTCCATCAAAAAACCTTTACTGATGAAGCTGTGACTTAACACAGCACTTACATACTGTTGTACTCATGTTGATTTGATTGCTTCTACTATTCTCATTTGTAAGTCGCTTTGGAGAAAAGCGTCTGCTAAATGACTAGATGATGTAAATGTTTCTCAGGAAAACGCAAAACTTTTTTGGGCAAACGCAAAGTTTCTTAGGGGTATTTCCAAACTATTATGACTTTTTTCTGTGGAACACAAATGCAGATATTTTAAAGAACATTGGAAACCAAATAACATCAGAACCCATTGACCTTTATTAAAAACAAAAACAAAAAAACATTCAAAATATTGCTCTTGTGTTTTACAGAAGAAAGAAAGTCATACTGGTTTGAACGAGAAAATGAGTACAGAATGATAATTTCTGGGTGAACGATACCCTGTGTTTGGTGTAGAGGACTTACTTGTTGTCCTGAATCTGAATGCGGTTCCAGTAGAGTGGTTTCATGGGGCAGGCCGGTTCCACCGCAGGCTTACGCGGCGCTTTCTCAGCCGCCTGTCCGAATCCAGACCAGCCGAGGCCCGGAGGCGGAGGCGGGCCGCCAAAGCCCGGCATGGGTGGAGGAGGCGGGGCTCCAGGTAGACCAGGTGGTGGCGGAGGAGGAGCTCCGGGAAGGGGCGGTGGTGGGGGCGGAGCATGTGCGCCTGGAAGGAGCGGGGGAGGAGGAGGTGCTCCTGGCAGAGGTGGAGGTGGGGGCGGGGCAGGTGCGAGCCCAGATAAGGACGGAGGAGGGGGAGGAGGAAGAAGGGGGGCAGAGCTACCTGGAAGAGGAGGAGGTGGAGGAGGAGTTTCTGGGCTCACACCCAAACTCACGCTGATGGAGTCCAGGTTCAGTTTTTTGGGCAGGCTGGAGCTGGAGTTCAGTGCTGGTCTTGTTTCTTCACCCTCGGGGGTTTTGATGAAGGTCTCGCGGTCGGTCTGGATGCACACATTGCGGAAGCTTTTGGGCGGCAGGTCGTCTTCGGTGGAGACACACACTTCCTGCAGCTCACCACGCTCCCGTACGGAGCTATATGCCTGCTCCCTCTGCATCCTGTCGATGACAGACTCCAAACGGGCCACGACCTCCGCATGCTCGCCTCGGACCTGGAAAAGCCGTAGCTCGAAATCCGCCTGGATTCATACACATGTAAAAAAGTATGTTAGTGATATGATATATCCTAAAGAAAATGTACAAATCTAGTAAGTTATTAGTTAAGTGAAACACTGAATTTACCTAAAAATGACCAAAAACAAAAACACCAAATCACACGTAACATCTGAAATGATTTCAGTCAGTACGCTGACTGTTTGTGTGAGTATAGCCGCTGGATCAGAGCGGCACATTCAGACTCTTTCTTCAGTCAGAAATAATGGAGGGTTTTCCTGAGTGAACGTGACAGCTCCGACCGCAGCTTTACAGATGAGATCTCGAGACGCGTTCAGCAGTAAACCATCATCTTATTTCATACGAGGAGCAGCCAGGAGCATCTGGAGTCCATCAGAACATCATGGCTTCCCTTCATGCTGCCCTCACATTCAATATCGCTGTTTACAGTCAAAGGTCACCACATTAAACACTAGAAATACATTAACCTGCTGCAACGGGCAAGGGTGCTTATGAAAACGAGATGTCTTCTCTGGCAGAATGAATGTGACGACAAAATCAACATATATATATATATATATATATACACACACACAATATACACTGCCGGTCAAAAGTTTGGAATAATTAACATTTTTTAATGTTTTTTCAAAGAAGTCTCTTCTGCTCACCAAAGCTGCATTTATTTAATCAAAAATACATTAAAAATTGCGAAATATTAATACAATGTAAAACAGCTCCCTGAGCAGAAGTGTTGTACCTGAGAGAGAGTTTGGCTTTCAGGGTCGATCATAAAACACATGTGACGCTGTGCTCGTAAAACAGTCCTGCCTCTACATCACTGATTTTCCACACTGGCTCTCGATGGTTTTATATACTTTCAAAAATGATAAAACATTATATTGTCCAGACTGCAAATGGACTGCTGGGATCTGTCCTCATTTCTTGGCGCATCAAGCCTTGAAGTAAATCTGCATTTAGTGCTAAACTGACAGCAGGACAAAAAACTGAATGCTGAATGAATTTAGAGACATGCAGTTAAAGCTGCAGGAGAAGTCAGCATCTGGTTACCCATTACCTTACAATCATTATGACATTTACTGTTTTATTAATACATTCCTGGTCTTATTGTAAATGATTCATCAGTCATGTTATCCTTAAGAAAAAAGAATAATTTAGTATAAATAATTATAGTATCATTGAGATATTACTATAGCTTTTATATATATATTCTATTTTCAGTTTAATTTTAGTTAAAGTTTTAGTAATTTTGTTGTGTGTTTTTGTCATTTGAATTAGTTTTATTTATATATGTCTATATAGGTTTTTTATTTCAGTTTTAGATATTTTGGCAAAAGTTAAACTAAATGAAAAAAAAGAAATGCTATTTATTTTATTTATTTATATCATTTTTTTATTTTGGGAAGAAATTATAAATAAATATATATATATATATATACACACACACATATATATATATATATATTATATAATTATATATATAATATATATAACTTTTATCATGTCTATACATCAAATATTGTCTGTTTTTGTTAATTTTATTAGTTTTTTATGTCTATAGCAGATTTTTTTATTTCAGGTTTATTTATTTTGGTACAAACTAAATAATAAACTTTGGTACGAAATGTTATTCATTTACGTTATTTCAGCAATAAACTAGTTCAAAGTATATATATATATACACACATACATACAGAACAAGTATATATAGAACAAATTGTATATATTATATGTATATATCATATATTGTGAATATATTATATATATATGTGAAATAAAAATATTTTATTTAAAAATATTAATCACTTATAGCTAGAATATATAATATATTATATGTATTACAAAAAAATATTGTGTGTAAATGTTAAACTTCATCCGATTCTGTGACTGACACTCGGATCTGGAGGCCGAACAGGGCTCGATTACACCGTCTCTCATGACATCTAGTGTTGTCTCTCAGTACTGCAGCTCTGATGAGCGATGTTCAGAATGGAGCGACACTTACATGCAGTTTCTCCAGCTCCTCTTTACACTCTCTCTTCAGCTGAAGGAGGGCGGCCTGGTGCTCTGAGGACCACAAAACAACAGACACACTCAATGATGACACTACTGTATCAGCAGAACCTCAACTTGCCTCATATTTGATGCAAGTTATTTTCCTGTTTATCACTGTAAAGCTGCTTTGAAACTATCTGTACTGCATAAAGCGCTGTAGAAATAAAGCTGACTTGACCTACACAAACTGCAAAAATAATGGAACTTTTTCTGAAATGTTATAATTCATCTAACATTTTTTAAATGCTGCTACTTGTTTCAGAACGCTCAGATCATTCAGAAATACTGTTTTCATAACTTAATGAATGCATGCATGTTTCACACGTTCAGTCGAGCACTTAGATGTTATCTGAAGCTCACGCGCGTCTGGACTTCACACCCATCAGTCAGACTCCACTGGAGTTTGAACTGCCCTAGTTGGAGTTTTTCGCCATTAAGGTCAGAGCTGGATGTACCAGTGCGGCTGGTTTTGTTACAAGTCAGCAGCGATTAACAGGCTTTGTGTAATTTAATAAATCAAGTTCGTGTGTTCAGCTGTTCTGTGGTCAAACGAGGATGCTGTTTTGCATTTGATTAACAGCATCACATAACAGAGCACATTTATGATTATTATCAGTGTTGAAACTGTGAAACGAGTTTGTGGCCGTAAGAGAAAATCGCTCACCTGCTTCAGTGTAACGCAGTCCGACCTTCTCCTCGCCATCCTCTTTAGGCGGAGGCCAGACGGCCTGCAGACGTCCAGGCGTTCGGTCCTCACCATCGGACGGAGACGTGACTTCAGACTGAGAAGAAACACAAACACAGTGTGTGCAGAAATTAAAAACTGCACTGCATGAAAACAAACAACCCAGCTAACAAAAATATGTTCTAAGAACGTTTTGCTTACGTTCCCATGTTCCAGTTTTTTGAATGTTTTTTCTTGGTTCTGTGAACGTTAAGGGAGCATTCCATTGCATCATTCTTCAAACATTATGGGAACGTTACTTTTGAGTGTTCTCTGAACATTTAAAAACATTAGATGAACTAAAACGTCCAATTAATGATGTATAAATAACATTTTGAGAACATTATTAAAGACCAGATAACGTTACTGGAAGAACGTTTGTTCATAACTTTGAGAGAACCTTGCCAGAACATTCCATGTTAGCTGGAATTTTAATTATTTCAGTATTCATATTTGGCATTTCATAACTAACCAAAGTTAAATTAATTTATAAAGCACTTTAAAAACTAGTAAAGCGAAAGTAGACCGCAGTTTTTCGCCCTACCGCGGTACTTCCTCCTACGTCACGTGTGATCTTTTCAACGCGATTACGTAATGCGTGGCGCATCACAGAGCAGTGCAAGACGAGCATTTGTGGTTAAGAAAGTATATAAATGTAAATGTTTCTCTAGATAAGACTCTTATTCCTCGTCTGGGATCGTGTAGAGCTCTTTGAAGCTGAAACTGACATTTGGACCCGTTGAACCCCAGTGAAGTCCACTATATGGAGAAAAATCCTGGAACGTTTTCCTCAAAAACCTTCATTTCTTTTCAACTGAAGAAAGAAAGACATGAACATCTTGGATGACATGGAGGTGAGTAGATTATCAGGAAATTTGAATGGTAGTTAAATAAAACCTTTAAAAATTAGATAAAAGAATATTTTAATCATAATAAAATTCTGATGCTAGAAATTAATGCATGTTAACAAAACCATGAAGAATAAATAATTAATGATTTATTTCGATCGCTATGAATTTAAGAGTTGTTTTTATAAGAGTAATATTTTTGTTTATTTTACAATTGATGCTGCTCTGTTTGTGTATATAAATCATCTGCACGAGTAATACATACTTTGACCTCGGTCAGGCTCTTGACGTCAGTGACTGGAGCTTTGCTCGATTGTCTCTCAAAGATGGACCTCAGCAGCTCTTTATCAGTCTTCTTCTTCTTCTTGACAGCGTCCAGGTCCAGTGCCGTCTCCACCAGATCCTTTTTAGAAGGCTTAGAGCTGAATAATTTGGACTTTAAAGCATCATAAGTAGAATCAGTCACTGCTTTACCACTGCAGACCGTATTTCTCGCGGTCACTTCAGGTGGGTCCACAGATTCCTCTCGTGTGGTTTCACTGTGGGTGGCTTTCTGTAACAAACTGGTGATTTCAGACAAATTTCTGGGTTCGTTTTTCTTTTTCACAACGGCAGTGCCTGTGAGCTGTTCGACTTTGGCTTTGTTGACGTGCTGTTTGAGATTTAGCAGCGCTCGGTCCGCGTCACGCTGTTTGATCTCTGAGAGCGTCTCCCTCTCGTCTCCCACCGCTCCTTTCTTCAGCACACGCAGGCCGCTGAACAGAGCGGGCAGCTGGTATTTGTCGCCGGTTTTGTGCGGCACACCTGAGACCGTCTCTGAAAGGCCTTTTGTCTCCGTCTGAAGACCTAAATATGAAGAGACTGAATCTCCTGTTTGATCTGTTCCCGAATTCCCTTCTTGTTGTTCAGCGATAGAGACGTCCTCACCTGGTAAATGTGTGCTAAGAGGCACTGATCGTCTCCAGCTGCTGACGTCTGAGGTCGTATGAAGGCTGGACGAACACGTTTCTTTCCTGGAATCGTCCAACACGTGGGACGAGAGATCCAGCGACCAGTTGAGCTTTCCGTACAAGCCCGTCCGGCTCAGAACCGAAGCGTCTTTGAGCGATCTTTCCACTAGGCTCTCGCGTTTCTCCTCACGTTCTCTGTCAACAGCAGCTGAAAGGTTTTGAGATTCAGGTTCCTGACCTTTGCTGGACCTTCCCCGGACACTCTCCTCATCGTCGATGTACGTCTCCACTCTGGTTACCTGCACTAGATATGGATCCGACGACGTCCATGAAGGCCGAAAGCATCCCAGCGAGTCTTGCTCCAACTTTTCTTCTCCAGATTTCGGGCTAAAAGGGTCTAGTGCATCAATATGATCATTAGGACCTGAATCTTCATCAGCAAGTGTTCGAAATGACCTCAGCACAGCCAATGACTGATCTGACCTTCTACTGACTGGATCCATATTCCTGTTTACATCGAATCTTATGAAGTGAAATGCTATAACAGCATAAACACCCGTTCACACCAAAGACGATAATGATTTAGCCTTAAAAATTATTCTGAATGTAAAAGAATCACTTTCACAACGATATTTTCCAGCTGATGAATGATGAAAACATTGACAGCCAATCAGAATCCATCCTGCTCTAAAGAGCTGGAGCATTTAAAGCAGTAGACGACACAAATACAGCACATGCTGATAGATAATAATCTTTATAGTTGCAAACAGGCCTTTAGTGAGGTATAAACTCCATCTCTAGATTTACTTCAACCTGCCTGCGCTCTAGTTTCACTGACTCGAGCAAACAAAAGGTTTTTGTCTGTGAAAATCCCCGGTTTCTCTCTCTCGCTCCTGTTCTGAACACTTCACTTGTGTGCCAGCACTTCTGGAATGTTGTTTAGGTCGGTTTGTTCAGCACTTACAGTGAATCCAGTGATCCAAACACACAGCGATCCTCAAGTGAGAAAAGAAAACAGAGAGTCTAAAGTTTCTCAGGCAGCGGAAGGAAAACTCCAGGCTTCTCCTTTAAACAGTCCCAGGATGAGGCAGCATGGCACTTCCTGTTCTGCATCCACGCTTGTGTTTCCCTCCGGAGAAAGTTAGGAAGAGTGAAAGAGGTTACGCAGGTTTGATTACCTTGCCTTCTAGCCACTCCCTCTCTCTCTGTTCAGCTCTGAACCTGGCAGGAAGTTCACCTGCAAGTGTCTGATTACTCCAACACTGGAGCTGAATGTGAGGCAGAGATTCAATGTCTTGCTCCTCCCCTCTCTCTCTCACTCTCTAATCTCCTGCAGGGTCAGGTGAAGTGGGCGGTGCTACACTATTACAACAGCGGCTATAATCAGCTCTGCTGAGGTCATTAGCCACGCCTCTCTGTTGCTATAGCGCTGACCTGTCGCGCTTGAATACAGAATCAAGTGCGCAGAGAGAATCAGTGACGAGGAAGAGATCTGCAAACTTCCTGTACAATTTCTACTGGTGTGAGACTGGTTATATAGTTAGTTAGTTAGTTAGAGAAAGAAATGCCCATTTATGAGGTTGAAAAACTGGTAGAAACTTTTTCAAAAGCCCATTTGAGAAAACTGTGAAGGGTACAACTAATAAATGCACTACAAGAGGTTTTCATTAACTAATAAAATGACTATAATCAGAACACACATTTAAATGTACATAATATGCATTTAACCAGAATATATGTATAAATAAATATGTATAAAACATATATATATATATATATATATATATAATAAAGGCAAAACATTTAAAATAAATAAAAAAATTTAACTACAGCTGATAAATTTATCTAATGTAATTTCTAACTATAATATTAAAAATATAAACAAAAAAACTCAAATAAAGGCAAAAAATGGGGACATTTTTTAATTAAATTAAATAAATAAATAAAAATCTGACTACAGCTGATAAAATTATCTAATATAATTTCTCAAAATATTAAAAATATAAGCAAAAAACTCAAATAAAGGCAAAAAGTGTACAAAAAAATAATTAAATTAAATAAATAAAAATAAACAAATCTGACTACAGCTGATAAAATCATCTAATATAATTTCTCATTATAATGTTAAAAATATAAGCAAAAAACTCAAATAAAGGCAAAAAGTGTACAAAAAAATAATTAAATTAAATAAATAAAAATAAACAAATCTGACTACAGCTGATAAAATTATCTAATATAATTTCTCATTATAAAGTTAAAAATATAAGCAAAAAACTCAAATAAAGGCAAAAAGTGTAAAAAAAACATTAATTAAATTAAATAAATAAAAAAAAATCTGACTACAGCTGATAAAATTATCTAATATAATTTCTCATTATAATGTTAAAAATATAAGCAAAAAACTCAAATAAAGGCTAAAAATGTACAAAAAAAATTAATTAAATTAAATAAATAAAAATAAAAATCTGACTACAGCTGATAAAATTATCTAATATAATTTCTCAAAATATTAAAAATATAAGCAAAAAACTCAAATAAAGGCAAAAAGTGTAAAAAAAACATTAATTAAATTAAATAAATAAAAAAAACTGACTACAGCTGATAAAATTATCTAATATAATTTCTCATTATAATGTTAAAAATATAAGCAAAAAACTCAAATAAAGGCAAAAAGTGTAAAAAAAACATTAATTAAATTAAATAAATAAAAAAAAATCTGACTACAGCTGATAAAATTATCTAATATAATTTCTCATTATAATGTTAAAATATAAGCAATAAGCTCAAATAAAGGCAAAAAGTGTAAAAAAAAACATTAATTAAATTAAATAAATAAAAATCTGACTACAGCTGATAAAATTATCTAATATAATTTCTCATTATAATATAAAAAGTATAGGCAATAAGCTCAAATAAAGGCAAAAAAAGAAAAAAAAATTAAATTAAATAAATAAAAATAAACAAATCTGACTACAGCTGATAAAATCATCTAATATAATTTCTCAAAATATTAAAAATATAAGCAAAAAACTCAAATAAAGGCAAAAAAATGAAAAAAAAAATTAAATTAAATAAATAAAAATAAACAAATCTGACTACAGCTGATAAAATTATCTAATATAATTTCTCATTATAATGTTAAAAATATAAGCAAAAAACTCAAATAAAGGCAAAAAAATGAAAAAAAAAATTAAATTAAATAAATAAAAATAAACAAATCTGACTACAGCTGATAAAATTATCTAATATAATTTCTCATTATAATGTTAAAAATATAAGCAATAAGCTTAAATAAAGGCAAAAAGTGTAAAAAAAAACATTAATTAAATTAAATAAATAAAAATAAACAAATCTGACTACAGCTGATAAAATTATCTAATATAATTTCTCATTATAATGTTAAAAATATAAGCAATAAGCTTAAATAAAGGCAAAAAGTGTAAAAAAAAACATTAATTAAATTAAATAAATAAAAATAAAAAAATCTGACTACAGCTGATAAAATTATCTAATATAATTTCTCATTATAATATAAAAAGTATAGGCAATAAGCTCAAATAAAGGCAAAAAAAAGGGAAAACTACAGCTGATAAAATCATTTCTCATAAATGTTTTTCAGGTCAGTCTTTGTGACAGAAACCAAGATGACTTGTTTGTTGAGATGGAGTCTTACTAGCGTCTCTCCGGACGTTCCGCTCCGGAACACAAACGCTCTGGATTCTGACGAGCGGTTGTCACGGTGATCTGGCAAAGATCCCGCTGAAGTTTACGGACTGCTTGCCACATGTTTCAGGATGAAGGGAAATTCATCCCAAAGAAAAGAGTCTTAATGAAACACTGATAACATGTTAAAGCTGAAAACCAAGCTCTGTAACTAAACCCAAATATACCTTCCTCTCGCTCTCTTAATTTTTAATACTAACACATACTCAAAAACTATGCAGACATCTTTAAAAGTTGTTCAGGTGATTATCTGAATAACTTCTGCATGTGTAGTGGCCAGCATCAGCGCGGGTGGATTATAACTAGTCCGGCCTCTTCTTATGTAAGCGAACCTGATCACAGAGAGCTGTTTCTTAAGCCGTAAAAACAAGCAACACGACACAAACTAAAGCTCCTCATCCAGAACATTCAAACTAGAGTTCGAGTTAACCCTATAAATAACAGTAACCTGATGGGAAAGTTCACATCTGAGAGGAACACTGTCTGTCTTGCTAATGGTTATGACTGAGACGAAGCCTTCATCAAGTCATTTCATCTGACATTTGCGGTTCATTGTGGTGCGTGTCACACCCGTCTAATCTGCTCCGAGATCAGTGTGGTCACATTCAGGTGGAGTCACGGGTGTGTCGGTATGCTGGTATTTTCACACGTGTTAAACTGTGTCTCATGTCAACATTCTGCTGATTCGCTGAGTCTAAACAACCGGCCAAAAGTCTGGAATAATTACAGTTTGTAATGTTTGTGAAAGAGTCTCTTCTGCTCACCCAGGCTGCATTTATTTGATCAAAAACACAGTAAAAATTCTTGCCACTCACTCGTCTCGTTCGCTCTGGTTGAATAGTGCTTGTATTGCTTATAATTTTGGTCTGTTTCACGCTCACACCAGATCTATATAAGTGTCGCGCACATAAAGCCGCTTCTCAGGCAGCTTGTGAGTCGCAACTACCAAAATGAGAGGCTTACTGTGCTTAAATGGTCAAATACATACAAAATGATGTCAAAACGCCCATTTTGGTGAGTGTTCAGGTAAACACAGTCAGTTTTGAAATGAAAACGCATGTTGTGTAACAGTATATTGGATCCGTGCATCAGCTCTTAAAGTGACAGCAGCCTAATAAACCTGCTGATGTCATTAATGTTAATCAACAAACAATGCAAAATAATTTGATTAGTGTTATATTTCACTTTTTAATAATGTTACAAAATAAATGCTGTTCTTTTGAACTTTTTTTCCGTCAAATAATCCTGAAAAATAACGAATGTATGACGGAAATCTGTTTTCAACATTGATAATAATCATAAATGTTTCTTGAGCAGCAAATCAGAATGATTTCTGAAGGATCATGTGACACTGAAGACTGGAGTAATGATGCTGATCACAGGAATAAATTACACTTTACTATATATTCACACAGAAAACACTGGAATAATATTTCACTGTTTTTACTGTATTTTTGATGCAGATTTCATACTTTTCACTGGTAGTGTTTGTGGGGATAATCAAACATATGGAGGGAACAGTTGTTCAGTGCAGAGAGAAAGACTCATTACAGTTATTAACATGTTCTGCTGCTGAATCAGTCAGTCGTGGCCTCTATAAACAGTCTCTCTGAGTTGAGAAATCTGGATTTGCTGACGTGCCCTCTGGACCTGAAAGACTTCTGAAACAAAGCCTGTGTGTGTTTGACTCTGTTTAAGCTTTAGTCCACAGGTCCATATGAACAAGTGTTTATGAACACCGAAGGAAGTAATGTGTTATATATGTTACACACATCAAGCGATTCAGCGTGTGATCGTGGGGATGAAATGTCCTAAAATGTCCACAGAAGAGCAGCAAAAACGAAATGAACAACGATACATGTAATACAAGAACAATCAGTTTTACACTACCAGACAAAAATGTTGAAAAAAGCCTCTTCTGCTCACCAGAGCAGCATTTATTTGATCCAAAATACAGTAAATACATTCAAATATTGTGTTAGTGTCACATGATCCTTCAGAAATGATGATTTGATGCTCAAGAAACATTTCTGACTATTATAAGTGTTCATATTCATGTACCTGCTGAATACTGAATAAACATCAAATATAAATATACACGTCTATTATATGTTAATTTTGTCATAGTGCTGATTGACTCACTGTTATTCCAAGCTTCGGATAATATGGAGTGTCTCCGATGATGTCATCCTCTGGCGGTGTGATTCTCAGGAAGTCCAGGTGATCAGGTCTGCTGGGACGACACAAAGGCTCCTGGGTAATGGATTCATCCCCGTCCAGCATCCAGATGTCCTCCGGCCGCAGCAGAGAGTTTTCTGCAGATTAAATCAATGCTTTAATGATAACAATGATCCATATATTTCTGTCTTTACTGATCTTATGACTAGATCTAATGCAATCTAATGCAGGAATAAAACAAACTGGAGAAGCTGCATCCCAAGTCACATACATTTCCTTGGCAAACTTCTCAATAAAAACACTATTGATAATGAGAATGAAGGCAGCAGGCAAGCGCTGCCGTGATCTCATTATGATAATGCCCTCCAAACGCTGACTAAACGTCTGGTTCTGTTCCAAACGCAGTCAGATTGATTACAGACGGGGTCCTGCATCTCATGAAATTAAGATGCACTCCAGCTTCAGCAACACTGGAGTAAAATCACACTGTGACTGTTTTCACACAAGAGCTTCTTTCCATCTGTGTGAATCACGCACTCAAACAGCGCCACCGTCTGGACAACAACAAATACACATCATGCACATATTAAAACAGGAACACAAAACAACCTTCTGATTGTGAGAAATTACAATAAAGTAGATGGTGTCGAGTTTCTCGTCCTCCAGGGGGCGTCAGTGGCTCAGAAAACAACGCACTGAAATCACATGCTGTTTTTTTGAGACAGTAGCTCAACTGAACTGAAATTAAAAATTCTAATCTATTCATTGAAACGATTTGTTCCTGATCTCTATAAGCCAGACCAAAACTGTTTGTTCGTGGTTCAGTGTTGATTGACGAGCGTACAGTGAGATACAGGTAGATCAGCAGATGTCAGATGTGTGTGTGTGTGTGTGTGGCACAGATGATGTCATATTTCAGATCTGCCAGTGTGTTTAACAGCCTCGGGCTGATGCACAGCGAACCGCTGGTTCCATATGTTCAATATGATAATATGAGCTCATATTAGAGACATATATCAGATACATGCATCATGCCAAATAAGCTGATAATTATTTATCATTGAAGGGTGAAAATGGTTTGTCTAAAATGCTGTATAATGTATATTTTTCTCCTCGACACAGTCACCTCGGGCCTCTTGATTGTAATATTTGAAACATGCATTTTCTGTAAAGCTGCTTTGATATGGTCTGTATTATGAAAAGCACTACACAAATAAATGTCTAACTGTGCAGACAGTCACATTTCTTCAAAACTGCAGCATGACATCAGAATAATATATACAACAGCTTTTATTTCATTTGATCCCTCATTTTGAGAGTCATCTAAGGGTGTGTTGTTCACACTTGTAGTTTGGTTCTTTTGATCTGGACCAAAAATGATACACTTAGTTCTGGTTCCCTTAGTGTTCACACTGCCACTTTTAAGTCTGAAGATTTAAAAAACAAAAACGGCTTTTATGACGTATATTTTGTGACAGATCTTGCATTGTTTGTGCAAAGATAGTATTTTCACCAGCTGAGAAAATGTGTAAAGGAGTCAAAACGGCGTCAGGAACTCAAGCGAGGAGACGCCTGTCAGACGACCATTAAAAAAGTATGTTCTACGTAGTATGAATGAAATCCAGATGTTCTACATCTGCCATGTTGTCATTATCACGTGACCACAGATTTGTGTGAATCACGCACTCAAACAGCGCCACCATCTGGACAACAACAAATACACATCATGCACATATTAAAACAGGAACACAAAACAACCTTCTGATTGTCAGAAATTACAATAAAGTAGATGGTGTCGAGTTTCTCGTCCTCCAGGGGGCGTCAGTGGCTCAGAAAACAACCTCCCATTGAGACACACTGAAATCAGGTGACCTACAGGCGTCAGTTGCGTCGCTTCACCGGCATTCACAAATCCTCTCCCGTGGCCTCATGGGATAGTAAAGTGTCCATCAAATGCACACTTCAGAATCAGAAGTAGTAGATCATCCGGGGACTTTCGGACATACTACTCTTTTGGCGTTCTGTTATTCGCATACTATATAGTAGAGAAGTATTTGATTTGGGACGCAGCGCAGGTGACCTTTTTAGTGACATCACGTCCTGTTTTCTGTTCCTTCAGATGGTCCATGCTGCGCTCATATTTCAGTCAAACCGCACCAGAACGAACCTTTTCAGAGGTCTCGGCCCACTTGTTTGGTTTGCATGTCACACTAACAGAACAATTGCACCAGCGTTCATCTTAATTGAACCAAACCTGCCAAGTGTGAACAAACCCTTCGTTAGACTTCGTTAGCACAAACTAACTCCTCTGACGCTTCTTCACTCGTTCACACCTGGAACCATAACTACTAGTTTTAATAATGGTTCCAGTTGTATGACACAAGTGAAGTTGGTCTCTGTGTTTGTCTGTGTTCAGAGTGAACTAATGCTCAGGACTGTGATGAAGGACGACACGAACTAGCATCAGCCGCAGAAACACACATCAGACACGTGAGATTCAGAACGAACACTAACTCCTGAGTGCTTTATAGGGTGTTCTGGGTGATTTACAGGTGGGAAAACGCAATAGAAAACCACATTTTCACTAACCAAAAAACTCTACAGTACTGTTTTGCTTGAGACGAGATCAATGATTACTAATTTCAAAACTAGGAACATTTAAAGACCAGTTAAAGCAGCAACCCTATATATATATATATATATATATATATATATACACCCTCGTTCTCAATACACACTGATGTTTAGTGATGTGACATGTAATTACAGCTCTCGACTCATTCAGCACGTCACACACACTGCTGAAGGTCCTCTCTGTCCGTGTGCTGATCAGTTTCATATGACCTCTGGGATGATTGCTTTATTTCATTACTCTTATTATTGGAAACAATGCAGAGGTCATGTGATCACAGTCTGAGGCAGGAATCACTGACAAACCAAACAGTACAGCACTAAAAGACAACCTGACTCTTTCCTACTCTGGTTTAAATGTCATTTACTGCCTCTAAACACACTAAACAGGCACAAAGCTTTACTCTTCAAATGTGTTTTAGACCTAAAGTCTAGTGTAAATGATGCTGAACAGATCCTCTATAAAAGCACACGAGTATGAAAAAGATCAAATGGCTGTTTAATTTCCTGAGGAACTGATTTTTTACACGGAGGAGGTATTTTTAGATGGTTTATTGACTGATGAAATATTAGGAGAATCCTGTACTCAACCACTGCTGTTAGACAATCTACATGCTGAAATATACAGTGTACAACAACTCCTGTACGTACGAGAGAGTTCATCACAATCATCACATGATCAGGTCTCTCTCGGACATGCTTACTGAAGCAAGAGTGTGTGTCAGCCTCAGGCTTGAGAGACTATGAACAGAGAAAGTCTTCTCAGTGCAGAATGAGTAAAACTGTTGGTGTAAGCGGAGAGTAAACACTGCCAGTGATGTGTATTATGTGTATATACCGCTCTGCCTGCAGCAAAGGAAGTGTGTTTTGTCCCACATCTGACAGTCGATGATCTAATCAAACGAGTGAATTTGGGCTTGTGATGTTCACAAGAGAAAGATCACAGAAAGGGCAGACGCTTAATGGGAATTCTTTCTTTTCTCGTCAGTGCAACCATGAGTCCTGCTCAAGCAACAAAAGTGTTTTAATCCTTTTCTTCTCATTAATGTTGAGGACTTCTGAAGCGGTTGTTTTAAACCACCCTTCTACAGTTCGACAGGATGAAGGTGCAGAGCAAATTATTTTCATGAACGCTTGAATCTGAGAGCCGAGCCGCTGGCTTTGATCTTAGTGACTCTCAAACACAGAGAAAATTCAATAATGGATCTCTGGGAAAGGCCGGAATTCTTGTCCCGATCACATGATAAGCCTAAGAAATCAGAATGAACATAAACTTGGACAAATGAGATTAGTGTTTGCCAGGGAAAGCATCACTATCCACCTTATATTTATAAGCTATTTGTAACATTTTCAGTGATGCTGCTTTATGTTGCAAAATGGTATTTGATATCATGTTATTTTATTATCATTATCACAAATACACTGGTTTGTAGCGCAAACCAAACCCTGATAAGTTACGGTAACTCAAACCATTTGAGAAAACTGATTGCCTTAAACCACTTAAGTTTTAAAACCATTAAGTATCGTAAACTCATATACATTAAGTTAAAGTCACTTATATTTTAGTGTTGGTTTAGTCAATCATTAGAGTAAACTCAACTTAAAGATTTTAAGTTTATTACACTCATTAAGTTTGTTTTAACAGCTATAGAGCTACTTAAATGGTTTATCACCTGTGTTTTTATTAATCAATTTAAAGGGTTAGTTCACACAAAAATGACATTTCTGTCATTAATCACTCCCCCTCATGTCGTTCCACACCTGTAAGACCTTCGTTCATCTTCAGAACACAAATTAAGATATTTCTTAATTAAGATATTTCTCGGATGAAATCCGAGTGAGGTCTGCATAGACAGCAAGATAATTAACACTTTCAATGCCCAGAAAGGTACTAAAGACATATTTAAAACAGTCATGTGACTGCAGTGGTTTAACCTTAATGTTATGAAGAGACGAGAATACTTTTTGTGCGCAAAAATAATACAAAAATAACCACTTTATTCAACAATCTCTTCTCTTCCCTGTCAATATCCTCGCGCAGGTGACGCACAGTGAAGGCTTCCGTGTTTTCGTCCGAACGCCAGCTCAGTATTGGCCAAAGCTGATCACGTGATCAGCACGACGCATGCGTGTGACGCAGGAGCCGACCAATAATGAGTCGGCGTTCGGACGTAAACATGGAAGCGCTGGACGCAAACAACGTATGAGAATGACACAGAAGAGAGAAGAGAAGAGATGAATAAAGTCGTTATTTGTGTTTTGTTTTGGCGCACAAAAAGTATTCTCGTCTCTTCATAACATTAAGGTTGAACCACTGCAGTCACATGACTGTTTTAACCATGTCTTTAGTACCTTTCTGGACCTTGAAAGTGTTGATTATATTGCGGTCTATGGACGAGTCATAAACCTCTCGGATTTCATCAAAAATATCTTAACTTGTGTTCTGAAGATGAATGAAAGTCTTACGGGTGTGGAACTAATGACAGAAATTCTTTTTTGAGTGAACTAACCCTTTAAAACCATCACATATTGGCTATAGCATGAAAAAGGCCGATATAACAAACCGATTGTTTATTAATTAAGGCACTGAGTTTTATAATGTCTGTTGCATAATCCAACATTGTTCTCAGGGTAAAATAATTAACGTTGTTCATAAGAAATATCTGATAGAAAAAGGTTGTCATGTTGTCTTATTTGTATATTTTGCTTCACTTCGTGCCTCTCTTATAATGTTGACCTGTTGAATGCTAAATGGATCCGATTCATGTTCAAAGAAAATGATTTGATGATGCAGAAATAAACTATCTTGCTTAATACATGTGTTTTTGAACTTTTCTAATTTAAAACATGATCAAAACACTAATCTATTTTAATGATAAAAGCTCAAATAAGTGCCAACAGTCAGTATCGGCCAGAAAAATCGATTGATTTTGCAGTTTCTCCTTCAGTTTGAAACAGAAGAGCGGTCACTCACCTGAGGTCGTGGCACTCGATGTGCTGGCTCCATTCAGACTCAAATGATTGCCGAGGTTCAGGTCGAGGCGCGTGACTGTCCTGCGGTTGCCGTTTTTGTCGATGACCTCCGTGGTGACTTTGGGATCGTCTCTAGAGGAGCGTTTATTTCCATCATCCTCCTCAGGCAGCAACACAATACGGTGGTTCATCTGGGGACTGGGAAGCTGAGGGGACAGAGGTGACAGGACAGGCGACATGCTCTGGAGGCTGTTGGAAGCAGGATAAGACAGATTGAAAACCCCGGAGAGAGAGCTTGATGTGGGGCTTCTGGTCCAGGAGCGAAGGTTAGAGCTTCTAGAGTTGCCGTCAATTGTCTTCTCGCATACCTGGTCTTTGTTCACCTGAGTAAAGCGATTGATCTCTTCATGTCCAGCTGATTTCTGGTAGATTCCCTCCACGTTTAAGCAGGAACGAGATACAGGTTCCTCATTCAGAAGCACTTTGTCTTTTCTAGCCATATTATCACTGCGCAATTGACTTCCAAACTTCTCTTGATGGTTACCAGAGCTGTTTCCTTCCTCAACATGTGGTTTCTCGTACTCCAAACAGAGTTCTCCGAACTCCGACAGCTCATTACAATCCATTTCGCATTCAAAAGAACGAGGTTCCTCCATGAAATCCCAGCCATCATGGGCAATATGGAAGTGCTCGTCCATGGGAAGAAAAGGGTCGCTGGAGACGCTGACGTAGGAGCCTGATCCTGGAGTGTCCGGGCCGTGGATGGAGACTGGCGTTCCGGGAGCCTTCGGCTGGGAAAACTCGGATGCTGCTCCACTCTGAACCTTCTTCTTCATCTTGCTCTGCAAGAACTCTTCAGCACTATCCACCTTCTTGGAACCCAGTTTCTTCAGCTTCCGAACTCTCAAGGTCGCTCTCTTTTGCTCCGGGGACGGAGAAAGAGTAAGGTTACTGCTACTAACACCATGTTCCTCCTGGAGCCTCCCATCCTGGTTGCCCATCCTGAGCCTGTCTGCGCAGTCGCTGCATAAAGACAGGAGGTCCGTCAGCAGCTGATGCCGTTCTGCGGCCAGCCACTGGAGCTGCGCAACCGCTCCTTTTGTCGCCTCGCAGGACTGAAGTACTTCATCCGCCGATTTGTAATACTGGGGTCTTTGTTTAGTCCTGGCCGGGTCTTCATCCCGCTGCAGAGGCTGGACTTCACGAGGGGAATGGCCAGCTCGTGAAAAACCTCGGGACTTCCTCGTAGGGAAGTACAGACTGATGAAGCACAGCTCATGGATGGGTTTGTACAGACGCAGCACAGTGTGCGTGCCTTCCATTACGGGGAATTAATCACACTCCTAAATTAAGTTGGCGGTTGTCTCGTCTCGAGTCGGGGACGGCCCCGGATGGATTGACGGGGCGGGTGTTCATCATTGGGGCGATCGAAGGCCTGTCAAAATGAAGAAGTGCATCATAAACCTCATAAATCTGTTTAAGGATGTATGTAGAATGTAAATACACAGCTTCTTTTTTTCTTTTTTTTTTTTAGATAAACAGATGAATTATTACAGAGATATAGTGCTTTCACATGCACAAAAAAAATCTAAAGTTTATTTAAATAATATTGTTGTGATTTAATGTCTCAAAAACACAAACAAGCAAAAGGAAAATGATTTTTCAAAGTTGTAAATAAAAGATTATTGGAGTATGTTTACAAAAATGTATTTTAATGTTTATTTCTTTGTAATTGTTTTTTTTTTTTTCAGCAAGTAATCTTCAGACATGACCTTTGCATGATCATAAGCAAATAAGCAGACTTATTTTGTAGTATTTTATGCAGTGTTTGTCATCATAGCTGTGCAGGCCAGAAAATAAACTGTTGAGATGCTTTGCCAAAAATATCCATGAATGCATATTGACGAAAACTAACAGTGGGTCCATTGATAATGTCATTCAGTACAATTTATTCTGCTAAAGCCTTTGAACTGTATGCATAATTATTTAAATGAGCAGTTGAATGACTAGAGCACCCTTCTAATACTTCAACCTTCACACACACATTATATTGACACTTTAAAATGATCATGCACAAGCTGCAGTGAATGTCTCTTTAAATATGACATGACAATTCATCTGTGGATTATACTGTGGCAGAGAATAATCTGCACTATACTGAGCATCATTTATTATGCAGAAAGTTATTTTTGCACTGCTGCATCACTGATGCTTTAAACATCCACTGCATTTCTCAAAGCTTCGCATTCAACAATACATCTTAAACTGAGCTAAAATGTAATACTGATCAATGCATTTGTATGATCTTCTTATACATATAAAACAGTATTAACTTCTGCGTCTTTTCTGCAGTCAAATTATCTCAACACACAATTTCAGCCTATATTAATGTGTCACGGATGTTTAATTGCGATAATATGAAGTTAATCATGTTAAACTCACCCATCCGATGTGCATGACGGATCCGTGACTCGCTCTCGGAATAAAGTGCGTTCTGGAGGACAGCGGGCTCACCCTGTGATTGATAGGAGCGGAAACCAATTAGAGACGGCAGCGTCAACTGTGATTGGTTGGCTTAGGGGTGGCCCCGCCCCCATCAGAAGTGTGTCATAAAGCAAAACAGCGGCGCTGCGGACACTCAGCTGCAGAATGTCAAAAAGACAGCAGAATCAACTTAAAGGGGACAGAAGACGAATCTATCTATCTATCTATCTATCTATCTATCTATCTATCTATCTGTCTGTCTTTGACTGGGATGCGCAGTCGAATTTGTTTCATAATGCTTTAAAATAGAATATTCATTATACATAACTGCATAGATTAAAAAAGAAAGAAAAAGAGAATTATATACACAACAAAATATCCCCTAAAACCTGAAACCATCTAAATGAAAATGTAGAAATACATAAAGTTTCGTGTGAGGGTTTTAGAGAATATAATTACCTCAGTATAACAACAAAATAAAACAAACCGATTGAAAGACAGACGCTTTATCTGCATCTATATTTATGTAACATTACATGTTCGATTATGTCGTAAATGTGAGCATTTTAATCTGTTTACCTGAGTTAATGTTAAAAAAAAACATCAACTGAAGACATTTCTGAGGGGAAAATGGCGCCGCCCCCCCCCCCCTTTTTTTTTTTTTTTTTTTTTTTTTTTACAGTGAAATGTATTTGTTCAAAAATAATAGTTATATAATAAGGTGACTGTACCTGAGCTGTGATGACATTAAATTCCTCATGTCTCCTCGTGAGTTTATAGCGATGTGAAGTACTTTATTACTCTAGTTTACACCGTGTTTACATCGCGAGCGTCGTGTCGCGACAAAACGAGATTCGCGCTCTTTTTTTTTATCAAACGGCTGCGGCTCGTGAAGGTCACGCGCGCGATTTAAACTGACATAGAAACGCAAACAGACACACATATTAACTTTAAAATTATTATACGAGTAAACCAAGCAAAAAAAAAAAAGGTAACGTTTTGTGATTTGTTACACAAATATACTGGTTATATTGAGTATTAATGAGGGAAAAGGCGCGCGCGAGAGAGTTTTAAAAAAAAAATCTTTACGGTTTTAACCACAATCTGATTTAAATTTTGCAGTAACCATATTTCTTTCCCCAGTTGTTGTGATTAAAAAACAAACAAGCATAATAAATAAATAAATATAAATAGAAACCAGCTTTCATACACAGGAAATTAGCTTACAGTGTTTGAAGATCCGGTCCTGTATAAACACGCTGTTTATTGTAGTAACAGTAACTATAGTAATGTATCTTTAATTTAATATCTGAAACAATACAGATAAATAAATATGAAAATCAAAGACTATCACAATGTTGATGCAATATGCACACCGATTGATTGTTTTATCGCCTATTATTTTTCACTTATTATAGGTCGATTTGGATAGCTGAATACAAATATATTATTTAATGATATAATGCGTTTTACAATGATGACCCAACAAATAAGGTAATATTTAATGAATTTAACCATGAATAAATTGAAGTAATGCATGTTGTTTTGCAGTCACACCACTAGGAAGCAGCAGAGGACTACAAACCCAGTTCTGCTTCTTGAGTAATTTCACAGGAGCACAAAAATCTTTTCACATGCTTCTGCAGAGAGAACAGAAACAATAATCTATATAATAATAATTTCTTCTGCTCTGATTTCCTAATCTTGCTTTCTAATAAACTGAA